>JAPZDZ010070903.1:0-24030 GCA_029783805.1 Acanthurus tennentii
TTCATGGGGGAGATTGTGTTGAAAGCTGAGCTGAAATCAACAAACAGCATTCTGATGTAGGTGTTGCTTTTCTCAATATAATATAATGTTAATATGAACATTAAAATGTCTGTTAGACAGATATGAAGTAAATAATTTTAGCACATTCCCAGAGATAACAAGCAAGTTAGTTAAACCATCAATTAAAATAATATAATTGAAAGAAAAGGTCTGATAAAACTAAGATGGACAATTCACCATTATCTGCCTGCATCAGATTATCATTGGTCACTCTAAGCAGAGCAGTTTCAATGCTATATTTTTGACAGAAACCAGATTACAATTTAGCAAATACATTGTAACCTTCAATCAGTTGGAGAAGCTAGTGAGCACAAACCATTTTATAAGAATTTTGGAAATTTAAGGAAGTTTGGAAATGGGTCTATAGTTAGCTATATTGTTGGTATCTAGGGAGATGAAGGACACCAGCAGTCTTAAAATGATCTGGTACACAGCCTAGAGAGAGTGATTGGTTGATAATAGTGAGATGACAGGGAGAAATGGCTGAAAGGAACTCTTTAAGAAATTTAGTGGGGATTATGTCAATGGAGGAGGATGAAAGCAAATGTGAGTCACTAGGTCAGGAGATCATGCATAGAAATGGGGTTTAACTTATACAGCTGCACCAGACAGGTCAAATGATTTGAGTGATGATCTACATGGTGGAAATTTGCTCTAAGACCATCAATCTTGCCATTCAAGAAATTCAAAAACACTTCACAGTCATCAGACAAGGTGGTGGGGAATCCGGAGTAAACAGGATTCAGTGGTTGGCTAATATTATTTAACAAAAATGTTGGGTTGTGTTTATTATTATTAATTAAACCAGAGAAATATGCCACTCTTGCATCCTTGGTTAGCTAATTTAGCCTAGATGAAAGCTGAATATTAAGGTTAGTTTTCCTTTATCTCCTCTGAGATTTCCTATATTCCCTTCTATGGCATCTAATGGCGGCATCTATCCAGGAGATGAATTGACAGTTCAGGCAAGTCCAAACCTATATAGAGCTATAGTGTCAAGATTAAAGAAGCAAAGATAATTAAACCGATTAAGTTTCATTAATGTTTGAGGGATTATGAATTGTGTTCAACAAATCTGAGAAGAAAGAGAACCTGGCTGCTGAGTGCTCATCAAAGATACTTGAATGTACAGTTTGTTTTTGGGAAAAAATCTTTGATGAGCACTCGGCGGCCAGGTTCTCTTTCTTCTCAGATTTGTCGAATACAATTAATAATCCCTCAAATATTAATGAAACTGTTAATTGAGAAAGCAATGTGGACTGTAAGGGTGAGTCAAAAATAATTCATTTATGATCTAAAAGTAAGTCACTGATTTAAACAGAGTTTTCAGACAGGCTAAGTATAAAAATAAGATTAAGAGTGTACCAATGGTTATGACTGGGGCCAAAAATATGTTGCACTAGGTTAAATTTAGCTGTGTTCAAAAAGTTACATGCATGCAAGTTTGATGGATCATCTATGTGAAAATTGAAGTCACCCTTAATAGTGTCATACTTAATATACTGTCAAACTTAAGAACAATAGAAAAAAAAGATCTGAGAATTTAAAGAAAGTTGTAATGTTTCTAGATCTAGGAGGTCGGTAGAAAACCACCCAATAAATCTGTACTTCACACTCTATTTTAAAGGATAATGGTTCAAAATTAGGGAATGAACCAGCAGTATATAGCGCGCACTCAAAGAGGTTCTTAAACCACTGCTACACCCCACCACGGCCTAAGGATAAGTATTAAGAAATTATAGTCAGGTGGACAAAGCTACACCAAGGTGTAACAGTCCCCAGTTTTAAGCCAAGTTTCATGAAGACAAAAATGTCTAACTTCTTAGAGGTAATAAAATCAGGGACAATAAATGATTTGTTTGACAAAGATTGGCAGTTAAACACGGCAAGATTGCTTTTATTTACAACTGGAGAAATTGAATTGGGAAGGCTGAGATTTCAAGGGGATAGTGATCAATTCATTAAGCCCAAGGGCAGTATGTCAATGAAAGGAGAGTTTTTTTTATGTCTGTTACTTATTACAACTGGAATTGCAAAATTAGATGTAACATTAGATGAGGCAGGTAAACAAGGCTTATTGGGAGCAAGACAGGGGTTACTTAAGTTAATAACTGCACTAGTAGATCTAGGCTTCAAAGGAGAACATTTAATATTAATCAAGTTGGTGTTCTTTAGGCCTTGGTGAACAGAAACCGTTGGGCTGATATCAGATTGGGAGGATGGCAAATGACAGTATGGGATATAGAGAGCAACCCTGTTGGAAGAGCAGACAGGGATAAGAAACAAAGCATTATGAACCCTTCACATGGGGGAGCTCATAATGGCGGATGGATCATGACTTGTCTTCCTTGGGAGGGAAGAGGAGAGCAGCAAGGAGACGTTTGTAATGTTAATACTCAATCATGTGGGAATCATGTCCTGCAGTAATTTGCTCTGACGTGGCACAAACAAGTAATTTAAAGACAAGTTTTAAGCATTTTCCCTACAAACAAATAAACAGTTTACCATATATCAGTGTGAATGGATACATTGGACACATGGTGTGACAGCTTACTGAGGGAATTGATTGCTTTTATTTACTTTTTTTTATTGGGTATAGAGTATTTTTTCATGACAGCTTAAAAAGTTCAGTATTTTTTGGGAGACTTTTCTAATATCTGTCTGGAAATTTTAATCTGTGAACATTGCACTTTATTGATGCAATGCTCACCTGTAACATTCACTTTGGAAACTCACCAGAGATTGAGAAAAAAGTTCAAGCAAAACCATCTTGACCTTAAGCCCCACACTGAGCTCCTAAAGTGTTGGATCTTAATTTACCATAACTGATACGAGCTTTTAATAAGTATATTTCCCTTTGCATGTAAAAACAGTAAGTTCCACTTAATATTTTAATACTGCCAAAATAAGATATTTAATTGTAACTTATTAGCAATTGTTATTTATGAAAACATTGTCCTCTTGTTTTTAATCTTGCCTAATATGTGATTGCCTAAGCACAATGATCATATTTCATTCTACAAAAGATGGTTGCATGACCAAAAAACTATTTGTAGTCCCCTTATACTACAAACAAAAATATTTTAAACTGATAAATAAATAATAAATCATAAAAATAAAATATACAAACTACACTTAATTGTACAACCATGTGTGTATAAGGATACTAAATTATTTTTTTTATTATCTTTTTCCTGTAAACTATTTTATGGTGCACTGCCAGTTAGGCTGCTCATTAAAGGAAAAATTATAATAATTTTTACTTAGGTCATTTCTGATATCATGTTTATTTGATCATAAATATTAAAAAAAAATAACTTATTGACTTAAACAACATCATGCATTTAGTGAACTAAAAAAATGTCTTGCTCCTTAAGTTCTATATAAAATTCAACTAACAAAAAATAAACATTAACATTTTTGAAGTAGCATCATGAGTTTCATCATGTCCTTTTATTTGGTCAGTAATACAATTGAGATTTATTTTTTAGGGACCATGAACATAGTCAGCTCTGTACATTTTATGCAAACACAGACATCACGGCACATAGTCGATACATGCAATGCAAGCAGTTCTATACATAGGCTCTCTTCTAATTTACAGTGTTTTTGCAAAAATGTGCAATGACCATCCCTGCCTGCTCTCCCAACCTTGGTATACTGTATATGACTGACTGACCGAAGTGGAGATCTTTATCATAATGTGTGTGTGACTTCAGTGACAAGCACTCTGTAATGTTGACTTTGAATAGCTGAAAACCATTATCCTTCTCCCTCTCAGCTCCACTGACAAAGACAAGTCACCAAGCCCTCATACGAGTATATGTTTAAAATCTTATTTGTGAAGTGGCTTGTTGGTTGTAAAGTAGAACATTATGGTATGGTATCTCTGTTCAATAGCTTAAGGAATTACTATACCATAAATGCATGCAGGATTTTAGACATTAAGTGGAGGCAAAACTGTCTTTAGCAGGACACATTAAAATAAATTCCTTTTCAAGTTCAATCTATGTAGGGGCATTGCAGGCCTCACAGACATAAAATAAGCTCTATGGTAGGACAACAATTTTCTTCTCTAGCCTCTGCTCAGGAAACAGGAACCTTTTCATTATGTCTGAAAGCTCCTCCAGAGTCAAATGGGCGTGAAGCAATGTGATGTCATCCAGATCTGAGTGAACAACCCATTTTAGTGTTCGGTACAGGTCCAGCAAAACATCACCGAGAACCTGGAGAAGTCATAGGAGAGAGATAGAGATTACACTTTACAGAGATGTACGTCTGTTTGTTGTCAGTTTCCTGTCATATATTCTTACCCTATTCGTGATAGTCTGGCAGCTAATTCTGTAATGGCAGATAGCACTTATGGGCAAACTCATAAAATAAGCCCCTAATGGTATGTAACCGGAATTTTCTATTCAGATGTTTATCGAGCCAAAAAAATTAAAGTTAATTGTTAAAAACTAATCTTAAAAAAAATTACAAATTTGGAGAGAAGCTGTTATGCTAACAAAGATAAAATAAGCTTTTTTCAAGGCTTCTGGCAGTGCTTTTACAGAGAAAGCTTAATGCAATAAGAGTATTTCCACAGACAAAATGCCCTCTCCCTTCCCAGATAATGTCCTTTCTACACTTTCACAGGGCTTTTCCTTTTTTTCTTAAGGGCTTAGGTGCTGTGGTTACACTGAGGAGGTTGTGGGACGTAAGGACTCCAAAATGTAAGGAAAATAAAAATTGTTTTAATTCAAGTTTGAAACAATGAGGAACACAGAAATCAGTCTCTAGCAGTCTTTCCTCCAGTCTTTGCTTGGGTGGGTGGCTTTCCATTAGTCTGTGTGTAACTACTTGATAAGCAGGTTGACACTTTGTAGTAAAGACACTCTCTATTATTGTGTAAATATGTATGTGAATGGGTGAATGTTAAACTGTGTTGAACTTGTTTATTCAGAGAAAATTGACTGAGCATGAAGCTCAACAGTACATTCAACAGCAATATGAACTATAAAAATACGTATAAAATATTCAATATACAATATCAGTACCAATGATACAAACAGCATCAATACAAACCATAAAATATACAATATACAATGTCAGCAAAATCCATGAATCCAGGATTTCAGGAGTAACTGCCTTGTTTGATTTGCAAATATGACTGTTTGCAAATCAGACAAAGCAACCACACTGCTCAGCACCCATTTCATCCAGTACACATCTAAAATAATCTAAAGACACATTTTGGGGCCAATTTTAATACTCTCTGGAGCTTGTCGAGTTCAGAATTTACCCGAGGGACCTCTGAAACAGAATTTCTTGTGAGCAAGTACAGTGACTCACAGATTTATGCTTTAGGGGAGAGGTGAGGTGGTCGGGAAATTTTCCAAGTAATGGCTTATAAATGAAAAGGAGACTGTCTTTCCCCTCCGACACTAGGAGAAAGATAATATACTTGACTGGACAAGTGTCATTCTACTGTCTAATGAAAGCATGACCATTTACTTTTTTAGTGAGTTCAGACACTTGTTTTAAATGATAGCTTCTCATCAAGCTGGATACCAAGATATTGGTATTGGTATTGGTATTGGTATAGAATGAGAGTGATGGAAGAGAGGTGGGTCATATAAGAATGCTTCTCTATCAAAGTTTTTTAAAGATCTATTAAAGAATAATTGGTGTCCAGACATTTCGGTTTACCATCCTTTAAACAGCCCACTGGACAGTTATCACAGAATTTCAATGGAAAAACACAGCTATAAACATTGACTGAGAATGAGCTCCAATAGGGAGGAGTGAGTTAAGTTTTTAAAATTGAGCTGGGTTGATTTAGTAATTATTTGAGTGAGTTTAATTCAGTACAAATGTCTTTGACACTGTCAGAAAAATGAGACATCCAGTCTAAATTAAAATCACCTTAAATGATAACTTCCGGTCTGGTGAAAGAAGTTAGGAATTCAGATAGATTATTTAATGCACTTTAAAGCAAGAAAAGGTGCATCTTTAGCCTTAAACACTTTCAGGATGGGTGGACTGGCGAAAGTTGGGCAATAAATATCTACAATGACCAGAGGACAGCCAAGATGACTGAGTTTGACATTGGTGAAAGCTCAAACTAACCAGGGACAGAAGGTTGAGACTTTAATAGAAGCACTTAGAGTGTTTTTTGCATAAATGACTACCCCACCCCCTTGCTCAATTCTGTCTGCCATTAAAATGTTATAATCATTAAGATTGATATCTGAGTCATTTAAAGAGTTATTTGGCCAGCATTCATAGATAACAATAACATCAGGATCAAAATATAGACCCAAATCCTCAGGTTGTCCAATTTTAGTAAAAGACTTCTGCCATTTAAGTGCACAATCCCAAGACCTTTAAGCACTTTGAATTTATAAACAGAAAACAGACAATTGTTACCCTAAGAAAGAGCAGACGCATTAGACATTTGTGCCACTTCAGCAAATTTTTGACGTGACCTTGGCTCACCAATTTGCATAGGGGGCTTTTCAAGAACATTTAGATTCCTGATGAAAACACTATTAGCCTATACTTTAGACAAGATAGGTGGTCCTTTAGGCTAGTGACAATTACCTTGATGCATGATACATCGCCAGGGTTGAGGGGGAGGAGCCTGCTGAATATCTAAGCTTCATGATCAAGCGTGGGGAGAGGACCGCTGATGGAAGTGGCCTTTTCACATTTTTATTAAAGGACAAACAGGTTGTTCCTTTTTTTTTTTTACCAGTTCAGATTGGCCGCAGGCAAGGTTGTTGGTCTGGACAGGCAGGACAACATGCTTTATGGGGGATGGGAGTGTTTGCACTAGTTTCGGGAGTTTTGCCATGTATGTCTGTATGCCTGTTCCTAGATTCAGCACTTTGTTAACACTAGCACTTTCTATTTAATCACAATTTATTTATTTATGTTTTAGCAATAGTATATTTTAACTTAATTTTTATCAGTTTACTAATTTAGTTAGGAATCATGACAGATGTATATCTGTGTGTGATGACAACTATAAATTTCTATAAATTTAAAATATAAATTTAATTATGGAGTGTGATCTAGGCCTGCTCTATATGTAATGTGTCTTGAGACAACTTTGTTGTGATCTGACAATATATAAATAAAATTAAATTTAATTGAATTGAACTGAACAAGGTTGCTGCTGCTGTAAAGATGTCATTTCCCGTGAAGGGTCAAAAAAGTATCTGTCCTATCACTGTGACTGTAGCTCCTGACAAGCAGTGCGTGGTGGTGTTAAAGAATCAGATATCTCTCATCATGAAATCTCTCACTACCAGTAGTTGTGAGGAACAGGGGCCAAGCAAGCATTGCTGCTCCAAATGTCGTGATGCTGGGAGGCGGCAGATCCTGTGCCGGCAGAGTTATCATGCCGTGAGGGGACTCGCTGGACGAGGGTCAGTTTGGGTCTCAGCAGGCAGACAGGGGCAGGGTGGTTAAGGACAATAAAAACCTCCTGAATTCCTGATGATGGCCTCCTAGAGCATCCTACAGTGATTTTACCTCAAGGTGGAGAAACTTGCTGCAGCTCAAGGCACTCATTCGGACCCAGCGATGGAGCCTTGGGTTCTGCAAAGGGAATGTTGACCAAGTGGAGTGGAGAGCCACAGCCACCCCAGCAACGAGCAACAGAGAGGGACCCGCAGATCCCAAAGACACTGAGCCCTCAGTGTTGGAAGCCCCAGAAAAAACGTCAGCTGCCAGTAGAGGAGATGCCAAGGCCGCTGTCAGTCGGCCAGAGCAATGAGCTGCAGGAGCCGACAGGATGACATAGGCGTTAAGCTCAGCCCTTGACCATCAGGAGATGCAGGAGACTGGGCAGCTCTGGCTGGGGTTTTCTTTCAGCCTAAGACCACCAACTCAGCCTACGACAGCTGATGGCATTTTCCTCAAACCATTGGCGGCAGCCATCCGTCAGAATAGTCACATAAAAAGGTATTCAGACACACAAGTCACAAAGTCACATCATGAACTAAGCCCATCTGCTCAGTGTATCCTGGGAAAAAGTCTAATGAATACAGTCTCTCATGTTTAGATTCAGTCTCTTGTAAAACCTGCTAGCAGCATTGGAACAGGTAAATAAATTGATTCTTTTTACTGTGGTTGCTCAGTGGAAATGCACATATGTGAGCTGGCTGGTGGTTCAGGTGAGGTGCAGCTCTTGAGCCACTGCCACGACTACAGTCAGCTTTCCAGCTGGTGGTCCCAGGTCAGGCCCTGTCATTACCAGAACTGCTGGAAAAAAGGCAGCACCAGCTGTTCATGGCTAATAATACAGAAACATGAGAAAAGTTAATATGAGCAGATTCCGGCAGGCCAACCACAACGTTTACACCAAAGTAAAGGAAAGCAGGCCAGGTTTGGTGATGTGGTTGTTGGAGGAGGTGTTGGGTGAGCCATTTTATTTATTTATTCATTTATTTATTTTACTATTTTAACATTACTTTAAAAGGGATACATACAACATTGCCACAAATAAATGAAAAAAAAGTGATGTATATAAGCTTCACCTAATTTGCAGTCCTTGTCCCTGGCCAGGCTTTTGAATACAACAAAGCAATTTAGACAGAGAACACAAATTAAAATACTAGCTAAAAATTACAATGAACAACGTTAAGGTGTTATTTGTGTTAACATGTGTTGATAATGAGATGTGAGCATCTATATTCACTTCTCTGCTGCTGCTTAAGCCAAAGTTAACTCTCACAATAAACATCTTCAGTTCTGTTTGAGACTTATTTTCCGGTGGTAGAGAGTTCCATAAGTGTGTTCCTTTTACTGAGAGGGGTTACTGACTGATGTTGTTCTGCCCATTGGGATTTTAGAATTCAGTTTCAGCCTTGTCTTTTTAATAAGCTGAGACACTGCTTCTGGGGCCAGCTTCACTGAAAACAAGTTTCAAAAAAAAGAACCTAATAAAATTGTAGAAAACTGAATTTTTGAATGATTTTGCAGTGGTGCTTTTTTTGTGGTTTTTAATCAAAAATTTTAAAAGCTTGTTTGTAGAGTGAGGATAGAGGCCTAGTTACTGAAGCAGTGACCCTGCCCCAAGCAGTGTTGTAGTTGGACAAATGCGAGAGAATCATGGCACACAAACATAAATAAGCCACCTTAAAAGAGAGACGTTACTTGATAAGGCTAAAACTGTTCAGACAGGTTAACGCCGCTCCATGCAAATAAGTGTGACAAGCAAGCTAACATTCACTCATCCATTCAAATATTCAGTTACAAAGCTGCTGGCAAACTTAGTTAAACATAGCTGATGCCGAGCTAAACATGTTTGCTAACTGTCCATATGCGCTTATGTGACTGACCTATCTGGGTGAGTTTTCAGGTGCCTGATAAAATTTGATGTGGTTGATCGAGCGTCCTTAATCTTGGTACTACAGACTTTGCAGTCAGCGCTTTTTTTGTTGGTGCCATCTTGTTTGAAGTTTTTATAACCAAACGTCATTACAAAGGGTACAGCAGCAGCTGCGGGTGTGTCGGTCGTCATAGTGTCATCTGAGGTATTAATGCGTAGGGCCGCAAGCCGCGCACCCGATGCGTAATATGGTTACCATGGTTACCATGTCAAAAAGGATGGAATGACATTAAGCTCGTCAGATGTTTCAGTTTCGCCAATGTTAATACGCCAAAAAAAGAAAAGAAAAAAGAAAACATAATGATTGTTCACGAGTCCCAAAACACGAGTCCGAGTCGAGTCTAAAGTCTTTTAAGCATGAGTGCTGCTTAAGATCTTGGCAGTGATTCCTTGCCGATACATAAAACACTATGTCATACACATACATCTGACATCCAGTGTCTTTACAAACATTGGGTAAATCATTTATGTACAAGCAAAAAAGAATAGTACCCAAAACCGATCCTGGTAGCAGACTAGTCTTACTGTTTACTGGATAAGTTTTCACATTCTGTAAACAGACACACAATGTTCCTGTTATGAGCTAAGCCAGCTGACAGCAATATCGAAATAATTGGGGCCCGAGCACCTAGGCGGTGCAAGGCCCTATTGTATCTGTAGTGTTTCTTTCTTCTTCTTCTTCTTCTTCTTCTTCTTCTTCTTCTTATTAGGGCCCGAGCACTGAAGGCAGTGCGAGGCCCTACTGTAACTGCTCCGTTTCTTCTTCTTCTTCTTCGTCTTCTTCTTATTAGGACCCGAGTACCAAAAGCGGTGCGAGGCCCTATTGTAATTGCTCTGCCCGAGCACCGAAGGTGGTGCGAGGCCCTATTGTTTTTTGTGTGTTTTCTTCTTATTATTATAAGTATACTATGCACTCTTTGAAGCTTAATTTGACCCCCTAAACATGCTCAAAAACTCACCAAATTTGGCACGCACATCAGGGACGGCGAAAAATTTGATAGAATGGAAAAATGGACCCCCTCAGTCCAAAAATGTGCTCTGTAGTGCCACCTAGGCACACAAAAATGCCCACTGCGGCCCACAGAAATGTCATAGAGAGACGGGATGAAAGCCTAATTGTAGTACTCATCAAGACCTACAAATCACACACTTTGACTCCCAGGGTGAAATCAACAGGAAGTGAGTTTTTTGCATTTGAAAATGCACTTTATGGCCAAAAATTTGACATTGAAAATGTAAACCTTAATTTTACCCCCTAAGAATACTCAAAATCTCACCAAATTTGGCATGCACATCAGGGACGGCAATAAATTTCATAAAATGGAAAAACTGGCCCCCCCAGTCCAAAAATGTGCTCTGTAGCGCCACCTTGTCACAGAAACACGCCCACTGCAGCATGGAGGAATGTCGACTGCGGCCCACAGGAATGTCGTAGAGAGATGGGACAAAACCCCTTTTATAGTACTCATCAAGACCTACAAATCAAGCACTGACACCCCTCTGCTAAAATCAACAGGCTCTCAGCTATTTGCATTTGAAAAATGCTAAGGACAAACATAATCTTCTCCGAAAGGGTAATTGTAGTGCCTTCAAAAGCTAATAGATGACAGAGGACACTGTGCTGAACAAAAGTTAATCACCAAAAGTAATACTTTCGAATCGTTCAGATTTTAGAAGCCCTCAAAGTTGGAGTCCTTCTCTGTGTCCTCCCATTCAAGTCAATGGGGCAAAAAAAGCACTTCTGTCAAAGTCAGGCCCCTACAGTCTAAAGTATAAGTCTGACAGCTTTCAAACCTATGTCAGTGAAAAGAGAACAAAAAGACCTTCCAGAATATGATATTTTGTGTAATATTTGATCAAGGTTTGGGTACTTTTAAGGAGCTTTTCTACAATGTATTCATCCTCTCTCTCCTTACTCTTTCCTTAATCCCCCTTCCCCCTCTTACACACACACACACACACACACAGTATAAAAGCCTGAATACCTGAAAAACACAAAACTTGAGCAAAGTCTGTAGCTATAACTCTTTCAACTGACTCTGCCTGTCAGTTGAAATAAACTAGCATTTATCTGTGAGTGGCTGCAGTTTATTCTGAAAAGCTATTCCCACAGCTGCCGGCATACATGTTAATCAAACTCTGGTGAGGGCACTTGAGGTCAAATAAATGTTGATCTGTCATTTAAAAAGAATACACATTTAGTGCCTGTGTGTAGATAGTTCTCATGACTTGACAAAACACATCAATGAAATGTTGACTAGCTCATGTGGGTTATGCTTCTGACATTTTGAAATAAAATCTCACATCATCTGAATCTCAATGAACATTCATTTTGATGTCACTGCTGTGAGCAACGCAAACATATTTCACCCTGTGTAAACTTCTTATGCTCACAGTTGAAATGTCCATCACACACTATTGTAAAACTTCTGACCTCTCCAGCAACATATTGTTTTGATTATTTTCTTTTGCCCTGTGTTCATCACAGCTGATTGAAAGACAGTGAGAGCGCAGTCTAGCCCTTGGGCTACTTGTTTTTAATTTATTTATTTACTTTTTTTTTGGCCCGTGTGCTGCTCCGTAACCTGACAAAACTTTCTTCCATCAAAATAAAACGCTGTGCACTCATACCAGTACAGGCTTTTAGCAGTAAAGTGAAAAAAAAATCATAGAAATTTCCGTTCTCGAGTGTGATTGGCATGTTCTTACTGCTTGCTCTTCAATCAATCACTTTAATGTTGTAATTATGCAGTTATATGTTCATGTCAACACACGACATGTGGCATGTAGATTACTAAACATGTATAAAAACATCAACTGATGTTTAACTGGCAATTGGCCAACTGTTATGATGGAGAAATACCTTAAGTCCGTCACGGCTGAAGCCTCAGTTTTTGTACAATAGAAACTTCCACAGTTAAGTTGAGGTCAGATTTACCTACCGTTACAAATACCTGCCTCCTCAACTTAACGATTTTTAAACGATTGCGTGCCAATTGTCATTGCATCAGGTCGCCAAAAGCCACTTTTACAACGTAAGCCACGTCACTTATTTAACAGGAATTTACTTTGTAGAAACGTAAATTGTTTTTCACGTTAAAAAATAATTAGACACAGTTGACAGAGCTCGTATCACAGTTGCAATGTCCATCACACACTATTGTAAAACTTCTGACCTCTGATTGAAAGACGTTTAAAGAGCTGTTTGTGTATGTACTGTATAGCAGATGCGTAGCTCAGTCGGTAGTGTCCGTGTCCCGTAAATAACAGAAGAGAGTTCGATTCCAGCTTTGACTTTTGCTGCGTGGTAATCCCCGCCCTACCCCCATCAGCCTCAAAAACTAATTTAAAGTCAAAAGACGAAGAAATATCTAAAAATAAATGAAAAGGTTTCAATCTTTTTTTTGCACAAAGCTTCAAGTAAAGCTATATTATTGGGAAGATCAATCAATGGAAATGTATATTGGCATATTACATCACAGTTCCTGGAACTACATTAAAAATAAAAAACTGGGCACAAATTTAGTCTGAAGTATATTGATCTGCCCAAACAATACATTTGCCTGACTAAATGTCTTCATTTCTACATAATCTTTCTCCAAAAATGTTTATTGCAAGCTCTGGAGTCAGCGCCAATGGGATAATTTGCTCTTTTTAGTGTCGCTTGCCAGCGTTGCACTACAGCCTTCTGCTCCAGCAGTACTTTAAACACATTGTCTTTATGCCCTGAGATTTTTTCTATTTTATACAGTCTTTGACTTTTTCCCTATAAAAGTCATTCGTAAAACCAGCCTCAATACAGTATGGACATCCCTTTTGTTATTGTGCCACCATCTTTCACATTCTGTCATTGACCATCACTACCATCACCTCTGTAACTCCTGCACTACCAAGGAACTTAGCAACGTCACAGGTTACAGCAATGAAAGCTGGCATAATCCGTGCTAGGAAATACATAAGGGAACACAGTTTTTTTAATTTTTCAATTAAAAGTACTTTAAAACGACAGTAAAGGCCTTTAAGTTATTTTCTTCATCAATTCTCTGAACTCAGCTGAGTGAACTGCAGGGTTAGATCACATCAGCACGTTTCAAGTACAAGTCCATGAGAAGAACAAATCCCATAAACCTTATTTTTTTTGTGTAAGATTTGATCAAGTTTGTGGTACTTTTCAGGAGGTTTTCTAAAGTGTTTTCCTTAAATCTGTGCTCTCCTCTGCTCTGCCCCACCCTGCCGGTCATGTGACGTTCATGTGAAAAAGCTGCTGAGAGCAGCATCCTGCTGGCTGTGTACAGGCACAGTAGGGAGGGATGACAGGCAGCTGTCGCAGGTTACAGTGGTGGAGCTGTTGTGCTAGGAAATACATAAAGGAGCACTGCTTTTTTCTTTTATATTTTACCATTTTGAATCAGTGTCAGGTAATTGTTTAAAACAGTGGACTTTGATTTAGCACATAAATCATCTTGATTCACTGCCAGATTTTTAGTTTCGAGCAGTGAGTGCAGTGATGTTCTGGCCTGCCCGCATGAGAGAAAGAAGGAGCGTACTGCATCTGGGTGGCAGTGTGGACCGAGCGCAAGCGGTTGGCCGTGTCTGTGGCAAGTTGGCACCAGCTCCGACGGGGTGGCGGGGTGTGACGGCCCGTCCAATGCTGCTTGCAGCTTTAATTAAATTTAAGTTCACTTTTTAATGGCACGATTTAAGAGTATATTAATGTTTCCAAACTTATAAAGAAAAAAAGAAAAGACATGTTCCCGCCTGAAATATTTTAAAGTTGCATGAAAAAAGATTTTGTCTTTGCCTTTGTCAATTTAGTTATAAAATCCCTTGTAGATGATGATACCCATACATACTTTTGTGGACAGTAATTTTTTCAATGCTTTATCCAGCTTCTTCATCAGTCGACGGATGTATTTCTGTATTTCTGCAGTGCAGAGTCTGTTTACGCTTAAACTTGAAATGGCATATGAACTTTTGAATTACATTCGCCACAGTTTTTATCAAATTGCCACATCATCTGTCAGCATCACTACTCTTCTTTTTTTTTTTAATTTTGTTTTTATTAAGTTTTTCAACAAAAACAAAACATAAGAGAGACAGGTTCATCACAGGTGTAAAGAAATGCATAATATATGAAAAGAAGTTTCGATGAGTCTAGGTTACATTCTTTATCAAAATCTATGAGTCCTTAGTGTCCATTTGTATCAATTGGGGTCTTAGAGGATTTTTGATCCCTGCTATGTTTGATGTAAGTCCTCAGTGTTCCGTACCAGGGAAGGTATCTCCCATTCTTTCTTAACTTAAAAGTCCATCCTCTTTGTGAAAAGGAAAAATACAGAGGAGGAATGGCATATTTCTCCAATCAAGCATATATACAGAAATCATTTCAGGTTCAAATAGGACTTCCATTTTTTCCAATATTTTTCACATTTCTTGGTTGCGTGTCTCAGAGAAAAAGTCAATCATTCCATAGTATAGATTTCAATAACTATTTCAATCCATTCAGGAATTGTAGGAGATTCATTACTCAGCCATTTTCTGGTTATTGTTTTTTTTACTAGCTGTCAGTAGTATTTGTAGCAAGTATCTGTCCTGTTTTTTCAACCCAGTTGGTACATTTCCCAAATATATAACACTGAAATTAAAATCAAGCTCTGAACTGATTATAGATCGGATCTCTGTCCCTATATCTGTCCAATAGGAAGAAATATTTGGGCATTCCCAAAAAATGTGAGAATGATCAGCTAACATATTACCACACATTCTCCAGCACTGGCCTTGTTCAGGACTGTTGCTTTGCGATTTTTTAATCTTTGGAGTTATGAAAAACCTTAAAAAGTTTTTCCAGGTGTATTCCCTCCATAAATCAGAACTTGATGTACATACTGTCCTACAAATATTTAACCAGTCCTCTTCAGTCAGTGCTATGTTAGTTTCTTTCAACCATCTTGATTTTACATACAAAGTGGAAAGACCTCTTTCCAGTTGTAAAGATGAATAAATCTTTGAGATCAGTTTCTTGTTAGAGTTGCCCTTGTATGCATTGGTGAATATCTTAATCAAACTCATTCCTTTCTCTCCAGCAGTTTTAATATTTGTTTCGAAATAATGTCTCAATTGAAGACACCTAAAGAAATCATATGTCTCTAAATTATATGTTTTTGAAAGTTGCTGAAAGGTATCTAAGCCTCTATTGGAGGGAATCATGCAGTATGAGGTCATGCCTGCATTTGTCCAAAGTTTAAATCTGTTGTCAAATTTAGCGGGTGTAAATTCTGTGTCATATGCCACCCAACATAATTTTCCTCTCAAAATTCAGATCTTTAAATTCTTTATACCAAATGTTTAAGGGGACTGCAATCCATTTAGTTAATATGTCTAGATATAGCATCACTACTTTTCAAGACTTTATCTCAATTTAGACTTTTCAATTTGATTTTTTGTGTTTAGGGATTCCTGATGGCACATGATTATGATTCAGTTTAAAAGAGAATCTCTGTAGGTGTTTTTTAGTAAGTTTCCTAATTATCAGGATCATATTATGATCTCATAAACTGGTTAATAGTGTTAGGTTTAGCAATTTGGCAGGCATGACTTCCCTTAGGCTTGACTGGCTGGTAGTGGGTGGGGCTTACCAATTAACACAGGGGCCTAGGTGTGATAATGGTCCAAAGTGGTGGCGTTTAGTGTGGTCTATAGATGCCAAATAAATTTTTTTAGACCAATCTCCACTAACAACAACAATACCAAAAAGAAACCCTCAAACAAGACTGAGTCGACTTTGCCTGTGCTGGCCACTGGTGGGAGAGCTGACGGTTGGAGCTCAACACAGTGTAAGGCACAGACCCAGAGGTAAGCCCATACACTTTATCGCCAGCCAGCCAGCCAGCCAGCCTTTGTTTAGGTTGCTGTGTTAGAAAATGAGCATCCCCTAGACACTATTCATACCCGTAACATTACTGGGGGCTCATTCGGGATCATTTCCCCATTATGCTAATTACTAGTCTGAAGATTTTCGATCTTGGTAAGTGTAGCTGTGTGACACGCACACACTAGTTAGTGACACACAGGCATTTCTTTTGCACACAGCAATACTCAGAGTTGTATTCATCTCTTAAAAAAATCACAAGTTGCAAGGCTTTTAGTTTAGAAGGATGTGTATATTCAAAGTGTGGACTAGCCACGCTGTATTGACTGTTGTTAAAACGAATGTCTGTGTGTCGGGGACTTGTCTCCAGTCAGGTTTAAGTATACTGTGGCCTATTAGCAGTTAGCATGGTATGTATTTAGCTCTTTCAATCCCTCTATAGTGGGTACATACTTTGGTAACGTGTTTTGAAGGCTTAGGATGCTAGCTAAGGTTAGCATTGTGTGTAGCCTACATATTGTGGAGATGTGTTTGAACTATTAGTTGTTGTTGGGGCACTTGTTTGTTGGAAAAAAATTGTTACAAGGAGTTCTTGTTTGCATGGAGTTGTGTTTGGCCTGCCTCATGTAACTTCTAACACTCAGTGATTTAGGGACTGCACATACAAGATTGTATTGTAGCTTATTACTTAAGCTACTCTCTCTGGAAGCAGTTGGTTTTTGTAGTGGCCACTTTTAAAGTGGATGAATTTTGTCCAAATGATTTTGGGTGCAGTGATTTGTGTAAACTAAAGCAAAATCAATTGTGTGCACTGGCTACATACTTTTAGGTGGATGTGGATCCACTAAAAAAGCAGAATGATTTTATTTTTTTCCTCATTGACACTCTGCGGTGCCAGATCTGATGCAAGAATAGCGGGAAAGAGAAAGGGCATGTCTAGATAAAGGAACAAGAGCTCAAAGTTGAACTTGGAGGGATTGCACTAAAGCAACAAAAACTGAAACACTCAGTACAAACTCCCCAACTGAAACATGAGGTCCGATTTGACTTTAAAAGCTGTTTGAAACTGGTGCCTAAGTCTAATCAGGAGGATGTTGGATCATTTTTTGAGGCACTGAGAAAATTGCACATGAGTTGGAGAGGCCAGAGGTAATTGAAAACTGCTCATTTAAAGTGTACTTGAAGGTAAAGCACAAGAAGCTAATGCAGCTTTAGAGCATGAGCAGAGTAAAGACTAAGATGTGGTAAGGAAAGCAGTTTTAGCTGCACATGAGGTTGTTCCAGAAGCTTACAGACCAAAATTTAGATCACTTTGTCGGAAGCCAGGGGAGACCTACCTTGATGTTGCAAGGCAGCAGGAAATAACATTTGACAGGTGGATAGCACCTTGTGAGGTCTTTACTTTTAAAACTTGCGTCATCTTATCTTGCTTGAACAGTTCAGATCAAGTGTTCTACTGCATATCAAGTCTCACCTAAATGACCTTGTGGTACAAGATTGGTGTGAAGCTGCTGTGAAGGATCAGCTTTGAAGAAGTAGGATTGGGAGATCAGATAAAAGGTTGGCCAGTGAGGGATGGCCCAAAAGAGGTTTTGGTCAAGTCTAGCACAGCAATGTCCTCTTTTCAGAACTCTGGTAAAATGCTCAGCAGGCCCAAACCTTTGAGAGGTAAGGTGATTTGTCACAATTGTAAAAAAAAAAAAAAAAACAAACAGGCCATATCAAGTCCAGTTGTGTTACTTTAATGTTCCAGTATGTCCACTGGGGACAGCTCATTGGCAAACTCCAAAAGAATGTGATGGTTTTGTGTCTGAGGGCGGGGCGGCTTAAACGAGGGATGTGAAAATGACTCCTGTTACTGTGTCGAGTGATATGGTGGCCACTCAGTCATTGCTACTTGACGGAGTTGTAGAGCTCCCACCTAACACTGATTTGACAGTTTCCATCCTAGTTACAGAAGTTTGTGGCTGTTCCCTTTCATTGCGTTTTTTTTAAATCTAATATTGTAAAAGGGCCTGTAGTGTTAGCCATTGTTCCTGAATTACCAGTTGATGGAATTAATTTTCTATTAGGTAATTATTGGCTGGCACAAAGGTTTGCATCACTCCAAGAGTGACTAAACAGCCCTGAAGAAGTGGTGCCCAAGCTTTGGAACAGGAACATGCCCACAGGTTTTTAAAGCTTGGGTAGTAACTTGCTCACAGTGGAGAAGGCAGCAATGTGAAACCCAAGGTGTCCAAGAGGCTTTTCCTGTTGACTTAGCTGACACCTTCTTTGCTCTGATCACTAATTTTGAGACAGCTTCCCAGTTTTCATGAGAAGCCCTTATCTCTGAGCAGGCACAGGTCCCGACTGTGGCTTTTCCAAGGCTTCAAGCTGAAAATGTCAAGGATATTCAGGATTTTGCAGACGGGTTCTTTTATCGGAATGGAGTGTTGATGAGGAAGTGGAGGCCTCCAGGTTGTCCTGCACATGAACACTGGACAAATGTCAAAATGATAACTGTCCATTGTGTTTGTCTGTACCATCTCTCTAGCATGACATAGACTTTAGCAATGAATGGATCTTTAAGGGCTCAAAAAGGCCTATGTGAATTTCAACTGGATTTTACATGTAGCCAGTGTTTGATGCCAATAAGATTATACAGTAAGCATTTTTATCCGGTTAATGCGACTACAATTATGAATAAGTATTCCATGTTTTTTTTGCAAATAGATGACGTTTGAATCGCCTTGTTGAGAGTCTTTCATGTAAACAGCCACCAAAGCCCCCAAGAATTCTTAACATGTCCCAACATTCTCTGAAAACCTTCTAGGGGGGCGTATACCCCCTGTTTATCTATGTATTACATTTTTTCAGAACTAAGAAATGCTCGTTTTCCACCTGACAAAAAAAAATTTGCACTAAAACATTTGCAGTTTCCCTTGTGTTGATTAACTTGTTTGTATACCCATTAACTTTTTCTAATATGACCTTTCATTCCTGGCCTTGAGACACCCTCAAAGCATATTGTGATTTTTTTGAATATTACCAGCTATAAAGTTTTCAGAATCACCAGTTGTTTCCTTTTGTTGAAGAGAAGGGGAAGGTGCTTACTTTATATCTGACAGGGAGAATGGGGGGAACCAATGCTTTGAGTATATTTTTTTTAATGATTCAGTCAGACCTTCATGTCAAAGGGAATATCACTGAAGTTTATGTTTGGGTAATTCGATCTTTAAGAAAACATTCAAAATACACAGAATGACTGTCAGAGAGCATATTTTGTTAATATCTGGTAGTTAAAATTTTTATGGTATTGTAGGTATGATGTCAAACAATGCACAAAAGCATAAGGATTCCTTGCATATTCAGTTATGAGTGTATGTGTGAGTACCTGGGTAGCTTTGTCACTGAGACCTCGGAGAAGCAAAGTGATAACGTGGACAGCAGCTCTTCTTACCTCTGCCTCCTTCTCTGTTTTTATTAAAGCAGTCAGGCAGGAGCTCAGCTGCTCAAATGCACACACAGACATACACACACAGACACACTACATTAAATGATGACATAGGGAGTAGTTTGCAATACCACTACAGACCATTCAAGGTAAAAAAAAAGTACAGTCAGGAGCTGCGCTGAGCATACAAGGTTTGTCAATAAGACCGAAAGCCTGTTCCCACCTGGTTTTCAATCTGTCCTGAGTGATCCAACCACAAGGAGACAGTGTAAAATAAGATGGGAACGCACCCAAGACACATTGGGGATGCATTTAAAATCAGATAACTCAAACCACAACCACGATCTCATGCTTCATCAATGCATCTTGGGTGTGTTCCCACCTGTACCTGAGGCTGTCCACTTGTGATCAGACGACCAGGTGGGAAAAGGGTCATTGATCCAACATTAAAGCCAACATGGGCCTTCCCTTTCTCAACTTTCTGACACACAAATGCAAGCATTCATGTGTATGCACACACATAGAGTCAGGGTGGAGAAGCAAAAGTAAAAAAAAAGTAAGTAAGGGGGGCAAGTTTATGAATAAGAGTCCTTGTTCCCTCAGCTGACAGTGATGCTTATTCATGGCAGAAGAGAAGTCTACAGTAAACATATACACACGCAGACACACCCATACACCCGCGCACAAGCATGCACACCGACACGCATGCAAACATACACACACACACACACACACACACACACACACACACGCACACACGCACACACGCACACACGCACACACGCACACACGCACACACGCACACACAAATGTGGGCTGAATTTTTTTTCAAATTAGATCCTGATTGGGGAAACTTAGCTTGTAGTGGCTTATATATATATTTCTTTATATATTAAAAACACATTGCTCAAAGCTTCCTCAAGATGCGGTCACTTGTGCAGTGGATTAAGATCAGAACAGATTAGAATTAATGAGGCTGATCATGCATTTTCTTAGCATTTGCAGCCTTGTATAAACTACACATACATATGTAGCCCCTCTTACTGGGGGATCAAAACATTTTAATAACTATGGTCTTGTACCTTTCAGAAATCTCGTAAATGATAAATGATAATGATCAATGATAGATGGATCTCCAATACCTCCCTGGTGTTTTTTTGTTAGGATTATTATCATTAGTGGCAGCAATAGTAGTAACTTCAGTATTCTCAAAGCAGCAGAGCAGCACATTGCTTGGCTGTCAATACAATACATCGAAAGAGAAGCTGACAATTTCATTGAATTATATTCACGTAGCCTTAAAAATGCTGCAACATCAGTGATGGCCATCTCTCTCAAGAAAGGAAAAAAAACTTGACTTTAGTTATAACTTATCATTGAAAACTACACATATTCATTATTATGAAAGAGAGTAGTACAACCATTAAGTCTAGACAATACTTAAGGTGACAGAATGAGCCATTTGATGAAGCCTATGCTTTGAATGAGAGTTTTCAACAATGGTGTACTCTAGCAGCTTTGCCCTCCCTTCTCCCGACATTTCTTTGAAGAAAGTTAGCTCATAGCTGATTTTGAGATGTAAAAAATCTCAATATAAATGAGGTCAGACCTGGTCAAACATAAAAACATCATATTAAATTATTACAATTATTTCTAAATACTTCAACCCCCCGCCCAAAGACAGTGTAAAAAAGGAAATGCCTTATTTTAAGGTCTAAAGAAAGTTCTTCAGGGCTTTGTGGCTAGCTTCAGGGTGATATAAATATGAAATGCTGAGTGCATAAGTCCATTTCATTCACTTTCCAAATCTGCAGAATTAGACGGCTGTTCCCTCTTACCTCCTGAGCCAGTGGCCCTAGAGCATAGTCTAATCGCTGACATATCTCCCCCAGGTTGGAGAGACTGCTGGCCCGAATACTTGGGTCAGGGTCCTTGGTTCCTTGCAGGAAGACACTCAAAAGAGGATGGCCAAAATGGGGTGCCAGTTCCCCTTGAGGAGAAAAAGAGAAGAACAGGCAGAGAGGTTGGTTCCCCTGTTGTACATCAAAAATACATTCAGTGCAATAAAATAGTCTTAGTCATTTATCTGGTTAAAAATATATAATGTCAGCTCTCAGCCTGATCTATTATGTAAAATACAATGACATTGGAAAGTTTTAAAAATGGATGATATTGATGAAAAAAAAAAGTCTTTTGTGTTCAGTAAAGTTCATATGAGGATATAAAAAGGTGATCACTGCAGTCATACAATCTAGTTGGTCACCCAGATGCCCACCTCAAGATTTCTTTAAAAACCCTAAACCCAACCCGAACCCTGGCATAAGTGTTTGGCTGCTAAGTTTGTTTTTTAACTGAGTGGCCTGTCCTGCCTTGCTTTAAGAGTTGGGAAGAGTTTCGCCAACACAAACATGTGCAAGCGCTAAAAGTGGAATGCTTAAGCTGGGTAAAAGCTGAACCCTATATGAGAACAATTAAAAGTTATTATGACCATCTTAGAGTTATGACTGCATTATAAGATTTAAACCCCTGTATTTGCTGTGCCTGGGTGTAACTTTTATGCTCAGGATGGAGCAGGCGTAAATCCATGGAAATCCATGAAAGTCTTGTTAACAGAGGGGAATTAAAAAGAGGCATCTGTGACAGCTACACTTAAGAAACAAGCTGATATCACTTGGGCACGCAAAGCCCAGCAGGACACTACTTTCTAGTTCAACTTAGCAGTACAGTTTGTATGGTAAGTCTAAAGTGGAAACAAACAGAAAAAAGCAAGGCAAAATCTAGAGATACTGGTAGGTCCTCTACACACTTAATGATTATTAAAGCAAATAAAATTTTATTTATATAGCTTCAAATCACCAAAAAAGTTGCCTCAAGACACTTAACATAAAGTTAACATAATATCAGAGTAGGTCTAGACCATACTCTGATATTCAATTTATTAAGACCCAACAGTTAAGAGCAAATCCCATATGGACAAGCCATTACAATCTGTCTCTGGTGAGTCGCGCTTTCATAACTGCTTTATCAAAATTGACAAATTGTCTATTTATTGTATCTAGAAAGTCACTCTGTGGTTGAATTAAAGGTCCCATGATATGATATGATACACTTTTTTATGGTTTTTCAAAAAATATGTGTCCCCAGTCTGTTTACAGACACCCCCAAAATGAGAAAAGTGCATTCTCTCCCTGTCTTGCTTGCTCCATCTTTCAGAAAATGTGTGCCCAGACGCTCTGTTTCATATTTTCTCCCCTTTTGGCATCAAGGAGGGAGTAGCCACACAACCAGCTAGGTGACACTCACAGTGCTGGGTGTCTGTGCTGCCCCCTGGATTCAAGTGTGCCCACCCCACAGTTGCCCCACAGTCACCATTGTTTTCCAAACTTAGGGGCACCAGTAGATTAACAAAGATGTTTAGTATACAGGTGCTAATTGCTCTGTTGTTGGCTGCAGGAACAGGCACAAAAGTCTTCATCCACTCCTAAATTCTGACCCACTGTAAACCGAGTGAATTGTTTAAACTGCTTTACTGTATATTTAGCCAGTTTCGCCTGGTGTTAGCACTGCGGCTAATATGGATAGTATCTATTGTGGGCTCAGGCAATGGAGTATTTTTATTGATGGTCACATTATAGAGCACATTAAGCTGAACCTGTGTGTCAGGTTAATCTGTCTCAGCATGTGAGGGGTGTTGGGAACAGTGGTAATAGGTTCAGTGAAAGGATATTAAAGATGGTTATTGTTACCAATAACCACTTGAACATCCATGAGATTATTATTATTATGAGTTAATAATAACTGGGCATCACCCTCTTGGAATGGAAAATAGCCAAACCATGCATCAGTCTAAAATGAGGTTAAGATAGTTTACTTGAAATGTCGACGTTATAAGTACAACTTGACGTTAAAAAAAACAGTGACAGTTAAATCCCAGCACTAACCCAATAAACCAGCCCGAGTCACAGTTAATCTGCACACATGATCACTGACAACTGCTCTTTAAATCTACAATGTTTATTAAATCTAATTAACAATTATTATTAATCAACATTAACTTCAATTTATTAACATTATTCACAGTATTCAACAGTATTCAAAAACAACAATTACATTTCAAGCAGATCTAACAAGCAACTACACTAAAGTAATAGCATGCTTGCTTGCCATTATATTAGGTAATGGCAAGCAAGCATGTAACACGAGTGAATGTGTATATGTGTGTGTGTGTGTGTGTGTGTGTGTGTGTGTGTGTGTGTGTGTGTGTGTGTGTGTGTGTGTGTGTGT
>JAPZDZ010071000.1:0-24004 GCA_029783805.1 Acanthurus tennentii
TTTACTGTAAAATAACAGTTAAATACTGTAAAATCCAAAGATACTGTTGTTTTTACAGGTATTCATTGGGATATTACTGGGGGACTTAATCACAACAAGTAACTGTAAAACAATACTGTTAATTATTGTGAAATGCTGGTAAATTATTACAGTGTAGGCATTCTCACTGTCACTTTTTCTAGGTAATCTGATGGTCACCCAGACCCACATGCTGCCTCCACTGTGCTTGACAGATGGCATTAAGCATTGGTCTAACATTTGAGGTGGTAAATTTGTATAGATTGAAAAGGGGTCTTGAAGAGGGAAGGCCATCATACCCATGCCATGCCATGCTCTGTGGACAGCACTTGATTGAGGGGGATAGGAAATGGATGAAACTGGCCCCAGTCATGCTTTACAGGGTAAAGCATGACGTGGGTAAGATGGGCTTCCTTCATCAAGACCCCTTCTCACTTTATACAAATCTCCTATTTTACCACCTCAAATGCTAGTCCAATGCTTAATGCCATCGGTCAAGCACAGTGGAGGCAGCATGAGGGTCTGGGTGACCATCAGATTACCTAGAAAAAGTGACAGTGAGAATGCCTAAGGTCTGCCAGGCTGTAATTGCTGCAAAATGTGGTTATTTTGATGAAGGCAACATTTGAAGTACAAAGTCATAATTTTGATTAAAAACATTATTTCTTACTCTGACAATGTCATCATGTCCTGTTTATAGCTATAT
This sequence comes from Acanthurus tennentii, assembly GCA_029783805.1. Lineage (NCBI taxonomy): Eukaryota > Metazoa > Chordata > Actinopteri > Acanthuriformes > Acanthuridae > Acanthurus > Acanthurus tennentii. The sequence goes on from JAPZDZ010071000.1 coordinate 725, forward strand.
TTGCTATATTTCCTATGCAGTATAATCTTGTGTGTGTTTCTATTGAAAACAAGAAAATTCAAAGTGATCCCAAACTTTTGACTGGTAGTGTATTAATAAGCTAATTATTGCAAACAACTCAAACTCGCTTGTAAAAACATGGGTTTTTATCACAAAATTCATGGAGATGTAAATATATTTGTAACAAGTAAAATTAATGTAGATAAGTAACACTTGTCTAATGTTGTTAATCTTTTATGCAGAATCAAAAATGATGCCCAGATTTTTTGAACATGCGCATATACGTGAAGACAGGAGCCCAAGAAAATGTTTTGCAGCAAAAACTGCAATTAAGAAACTGATCTATCTGATTATTTTGCAAATTTAAAATCTAATTTTAATCTAATCATCACATCAGCTTTATACTGTTTGAAAGAAAACAGTTAAAAATACTTTGGTATTTACTAGTATTTTACAAACTGCACTATGGCAATTTTCTGAGAGCCTAAAAATTCCCCTCCTTAACCAAAGTTTGTGCTTTTTTCCCCCATACAGCCCAGAAAAACCATTTCATGACCCCAAATGGTTTTACCATGTACATGCTGTCTAAGGAGAACTGTGTATTTAACCCAGAACATGCAAGGGTTTACCAAGACATGACACACCCTTTGGCGCACTACTTCATTTCCTCCTCCCACAACACTTTCCTCACAAAGGATCAACTGGCTGGGGACAGCAGCACAGAGTCATACATCCGGTAAGTATACATTACCATAATAGAGAATATATAATGAGATATATAATCCCAGGCCTACATATTTTTCTTTGGTCTGCATGCCAAAGTATTTTAGGAAAAATACTACAACCAAAATTGCTGGCGATGGCTGTTCCATTGGTTGTTTGAATGTATGTGTGAGTGTGTGTGTGTGTGTGTGTGTGTGTGTGTGTGTGTGTGTGTGTGTGTGTGAGAGTTCCTGATGAGCAGTTTGGCAATTTGTAGAGAAGCTTCCTATTGTTAGTTTATGAATGTTTGTGTGAATGAGTGAACGCTGATTTTTGATGTAGAGGGCTGGTTGTAATTGAGAGACTAGAGAAGCATAATATTAATGCAGTCCATTTTACCTTTTTGTAAATTGGAGAAACATGGCTTTCTGCAAGTCCACTGGCACTGTTCCCAAGCACCTTCCAACTGTACAGGTTTTTCAGCAGACACTCATCTCTTTCTGAGATACTGGTAAGGCTTTCCTCTGGTGCTACGACCTTAATTCTTAGACAGAGGGGTATGTAGGTCAGATTAAGGATTAAATACATATTTTTTTAATTTTCTCAAAGTGGTTAGAATGACATGCTGGACACAGCTATCAAACACACAGAAAGGAAACTCAAGAAAATGTCAAAACAAAAGATGGAGCACCACAATCAAAATGCAAGAACAGTTTTAGTTGTTCTGAAGTAGAGGTACAGCTGCACAAGGTGAGTTGCAAACAAATGATTATATTTAATAGCATTTACTTTGGATATAAAATTACATGATGAGTGAGATGCAATCACATATTCAGTGAATGAGGTATCAGAAAACAGTGCACTATGGATGAGGTTAAAAAGATGTGGTTTGATTAAAAATCTGACACCAAAAAAGCAAAAATTCAGACAGAACATGCAGTGCACTAGAAGGGAACAGCAGGCAAAGAATTGCCTGATACTGCTGTATCCTTCCTCTCTTCTTTCCTACCTCCAATGTCACGACAGACTTCAGTTGCTCCCTCCCTCTTTCTTCTACCCCCTCTCCCTTATTGTATCAGCTAGGCACGCTGCTTTTGTCCTCTAAATTTAGCTCTATAGCATTCTATAGCAACACTGCAGTAACAACTCTTGTGTCCTGTTTGCTACAGTAAACAGATTAACAATCCCTCCAGTGTCACTGCCCATAGAACTAATTTCTACATCTAAGTGTAATGAGTTTGCAGTATTCTTTAATAATAAAGTTCAAGGCATTAAAAATGCCACAATAATTTCCACTACACAAATAACTACTCTACAGCCAGCTAGACATGTAGAGCTGACACATTTCACACCTGTCACTGACAAAACAGTGATCATCTGCAGTCTGAGTCCATCGACGTGCTACCTTGATGAATTGCCCACTAGATTTTCAAAATCTGTGCTGAGCAGTTTGTTACCACAACTCACACATCTTGTCAACATCTCACTTCAGACTGGAACATTTCCAAAGACCTTAATACTGCTGTCATTAAGAGCAGTCTTGATGCCACAGTACTGAAGAACTATCGGCCCATATCAAACCTGTTATTCTTTGGCAAAGTCCTAGAAAAAGTTGTATGCCAACAGCTTACTGACTTTCTCCTGTCTAACAATGCTTTTGATACTTTCCAATCAGGCTTTAGGCCCCACCACAGCACTGAGACAGCTCTGATCAAGGTGACAAACGATATCTGCCTGAACACAGATGCAGGCAAAGTCTCTGTCTTAGTTCTGCTGGACCTGAGTGCTGCCTTTGACACAACTGATCATGTGATCCTATTACAGAGGTTAGAGACTGGGTGGGAATCACTGTTACTGCTTTAAACTGGTTCAGGTCTATCAGAAAATGTAACAAGGAAAGTGGACTGTAAAACTTGGAGTTGGCCATTTCCTTTTCAGTGTTGCTGTGCATATTGTCAACCTCTCAGACTGTTGAGTGGCCAAGTATAGAATATTTCATTGTGATCTTTTTAATTTTGGGGATTTTTAGACACAAACTCTGCTACTGCAAAAGACATTATGGAATATCTGCTCTGTGGCACACAACTGTCACTCCCTGTGACTATCTATGTCACCTCAAGGTGATCTTCTAACACCCTTCTGAGTATTATTACCATTGCGCTTGTGATTTCATTCCCTCTCCCTGACACTGCCTCTGTCCACACAGCCCAATATCCCTTCTCACTAAGTCAACTGTGGGCTGTCGTATTGTACAGGTTTAGCTTCCTCTTATAGCAGAATGAACTAACTTCAGCTCATTGACAAGAAAAAACAATTTTTAAGTCAAAAGAGGCTATAAGTTTGTGTTTATCATCCCTATCTCTTTGCCACTCTTGTTGCATGGCATTTTTTCCATTTATATGTTTCTTCTGTGCATCCTCTTGGTCCTGGCTATCACTGTTACTGAGCTACTTCATATGCCTTGCATCCATCATATCAGTCTGATTTAGGGACATGAAAACCAAGATTAAACTCTGTGTTTAATATGAACTTATAGTATAATATTTTGACTGGTGTGTCATTATTTTCGCTACACATTTGTTTGTAGAGGTCAAACATCTTTGCCACATTACGTGCTCAAGGTACTGTTTCCGTGTATGGGCACTACAGTAATGAGACTAGACTGCTTGTAAAGATCATATATGTGCCCGAATCTTCTCCTTTTGACTTTCATCAAAACATTTTTAAGCATTATTTTACCATTGCATCAGACTTTGGCATGGCAGTCAGAATTTTTTGGTGTACATTACACATTGTGTTTTTGACAAATTTAATTGTACCCAGTAAAAAAATGGTTAAGAAACTCTTATTTTTTCCCCCTCTGCTTCAAGGAAGTATTTGAATGTGTGAATAGAACCTGAGGCAAGTCCACCACCATGCAGTCTTTCATTAATGTGGACAACTGCATTTAGTTGTCATAGCAAGGTAATAATATTAACTGATTTGGATGATAGTACTCATATAAACTTTCTTCTCTCTCTCACTATGGATGACTTTTCTGAAGCAATTAAATTTGCAAGACATGGTGCAGTTTTTTAATGTTCTCACTTAGTGAAATTCTGAGGTACTATATGGCGGGGCCCTGTTGTTAGATTAGATACTAACTTCCAGTCCTACTTTTTAACATAACTTTGTTTATATCAATGTAGTTAGTTCATGGGTGACAACCTCAGATTGTATCAGCAGTCAGAGTGGAGGACCTTTAAGATTTCATTGACCTTTACCTTTACCCTGCTGCAGGGATGGGGTGAGTCAGCTGCAGTGCAGTAGTGCACTGCAGTCCTCCACCTTGCCTCCCCTTATGATGGTCCCCGGTCCCTGTGGCTGGTCTCTTGGGCAGTTTGGGGCCTCTGGCTTGTCTGTGAGCAGGTGGAGGGTGGAGGTGTGGCAGCCGGGCCCTCGAGTCCTGCTCCTCTGGAGGCTGGCTTCTGCACTTCTGTGGTGCTTTTTGTTGCCCCCCCAGGCCCCTGGGCCTGCAGTGTGCCTGGTGGCTGCAGCGGCCTATTGGTTGTGGTGCCTTGGGTGCTCTCGCCTCCCCGGTATGCCATTAAGGCCACCTCACCCCATTGAGCCTATGGAATAACTCTGTGCACTGGTGATGGTTTCCCATGCATGTTTGGTGAATACTTACATGCATGCTCGCCTTGATTCACCAGTTCCCACCAGGACACATCAAAGAAAGAAAAAAACTAATTAGACCTGCCAGAAAGTGCTGAGTCACTCATCAACCAACGCATTACTTATGTCCACCAATGTCCATTCTACTTCGACTCTTGTATTCCGTTGGGCAATTTCCTACAACGAGGACTCCCAAATTTCTGGTGACCAATACAATATCTCTTGTACTGTCATAATTTTGAGGGGGTGTTAGGAGCAACACAGCTATTTCCACTCTACTTTATACTTGTACTGCCTATCTTCCTCATCCCTTTTTCAAAAAAAACATTTAAAATAGTTTTTAAAATGTTTGTCATAGTTTGAGACCACACCCAATGTGGTCTCAAACTATGAGGACAAATGCAGACAAAAAAGGGAAAAAATAGTTTTTTAAAAGGAGTTTTACAACGTAAATAATTACTAACCTGCAGTGTTAAAAATGCTGTTTTTGTTCAGCTGATATTTTGAAGAATAAAAATGTTCTTTGTTTCTTTAGCAAGTGATTTGTCTGTTACATTGGCAGCTTGCCTCAGACCACTATCTAGTCTTGCTTGTGCTCGACGGCAGCTCTGAAGTTTGTTGACTGTCTGGTCAGTTCAGGGCCAGTGAGGGACAGAATTTCATCCATCTGCTCCACTCTCATCTGAAAATACTGATGATGCCATTGGATGTCCAGCATTAGCCACAGGCTGATAAAATTCCCCTTGTTGTGTCCTTCGCAGATTGATGGGGTAAACCCAGCGACGGTTCCTTTCCCCTTCCCTACCTCTCTGCAGTCTATTAAGTAGTAGAAGAAATGCAAGCAATCTCCTCTTGCTAACTGTCACTATTTGTAAAAAATAGGTATAAAATAATAAAGATCAGTTGCATTTTAACAAAATCAGACCCAGTAATATTGATTCTATAACAGGATTTGAACTACTTATTTGTATAATTATAGAAATGAATCCAGTCCACAGTCACAAATATATCATTCATGCTGGGGTGGTAGGCTACAGCATAGAGTAGTAAGCAACAACAATAAACATGAATTAAACAAACAAAAAACACAGTTCAATAACTACGATGTCTACTTAACCCTTGTAGAAGTACAAAAATCATGTCAACAAAGTGGACTCAACACTTCTGATACACCCCCATTGTGGTATAGAGTCAGGATGCAGGATGGAGCAAGAGGGTGTTGCAGATGGAACATTATGTAGGCGTGGGTTTTTGCTGCCTGTGTCAATTTTTTACATTTTCTGAAGTTACTTTGGCTGAGAAGATGCCGTCCTTTTTAAAGTTGAACTCAAACATGGATCTTTTCTTTTCTTAACTTTCAGCCCCCATTTAATTGTGGGAAAGAGGAAATCTCCAGGACTGTACAAAACAAACATGTGGAACAACCATAGATCTGTTACTGACAAAACTCTCAGGAAAAAATGTTAACTGACCAAAAGGTTTTCAAGGGCACCCAGAAGCACCACATTTGAGAAGATATGACCTGGTTTCCCATAAAGAAGAAAATTCTTACTATAAAAGTTTCCAAGAATCTAATAAATTGAAGATAAAAGTTATTCATAAATTATTTTAGCCCTCAAAGGTGCCAGTTGTAAAATCCCACCACCTGCTCCAGAGATATGGGGGGCAGTGTTGCATCCAATTATTTGCACTGTTACTCAACTGTAGTAAAATTTATATTTTCATCAACTATTTTAAGGGGAAGTTACAATGAAGTTTCCAAAATTTGAAATTTGTCTCATTTCATAATTGTGATGCAAAGCAAAAAGACTAAGGTGACTAAGCATGTTTTTTAGCTATTGTTCAATAGGTCAATACAACTGTAATTAACACACATTAACCATGCCATTATTTACTACAATGTTCTTGTTTTGTTTCCGTTATTCTGTAGCAGAGGCTTAGATTCCAAACCGGACAAAGGCTGGTTTCCATAAGCTTCATCCCTTGCGTTTATGTTAGCAGCATACATTTGCTATAGTACTAAACTTCTGCAGAACTTTTAGCTTGCAGCAATCATTCTCTTCAAATGGCCTGACATCTTCATCCTGCTGGCTGCGGCATACCTGAGGCTTAAGTGGGTCAGTATCAGCATCTGGTGGTAGAAGTTGTGTTACAAGAAAGCACAGGCCATACCCTGAGGGTTACCTAGGCTGTATCTCTGCCATATATGGGCAACTTTGGCATGCCACCAAAGTTGTTACTTCTGGACACTCTGTTGATTGAGATAGTTATTTTTTTAAGTTTTTTAAATTACAATTTTCTCTAGATTTTACAAATGACACCTTTAAGAGAGCTCTGAAGGTGAGACATTGTTAGGAGTGGAGAGGTCTTAAATCGCATAATGAGTTTCTTAAGCAGAAGAGGAAATGGCAGAAAGAGAAACAAATATTCTTAAAAACCCTATTTGACAGTGACAGTGACATAATGCATCAAAGTTTTAATCCATGAACAATGGATGTGGCTGAAACTCAAGGTTCTCCTGAATCAAATAATGTATGACACTTGATGCTGACTGCTAGAATAGCTTAGGAAAACAGGATAAATACTGGTCAATACAGTCAATATACAGACAATTTGCCCCAGGTCCTTTAGGGTCATCTTAAACCTTTGCTCCTTGAGTCATCTGTTTTAGATTCCTTGTACTGCTTTCTGTCTTAGGGCCCTGATGCATGGCTGCCGGTGTATAGAACTGGACTGCTGGGATGGAGATAAAGGAGAGCCAGTTATCTACCATGGACATACATTGACCTCCAAAGTGCCCTTTGTTGAAGTCGTTAAGACTATCAATGAACATGCTTTCAAAGTGAGTATTTGAAAAGAATCATAATGTTCTGTAAGCATTGTTGTTAGGTAAACTAAGAGGCATGTTGGTGCTCAGATGAAGATATTTTTGAACAGTTTTTGACAGTTAACTGTTAACCTCACCTTGCAAGAATAATTTGTATAACTTTATGTAGAATACTTAAATGTATACACTATAAGAGCAACATGTACATTGATTATTTGTTTACAAATGATTTCCTTCCCTTTCTGTAAAAAAAAATTCCCTCTCTGACTCTGCACCATTATCACTCTCTCCAAGGCATCTCCTTACCCTCTAATCCTGTCCTTGGAGAACCACTGTTCTGTGGAGCAGCAGACAGTAATGGCTCGACACCTGCATTCTATCCTTGGAGACAAGCTGCTCACCAAGCCCCTTAATAATGTTAAACCTTACAAACTGCCTTCTCCAGAGGTAAGATGACACTGTCCCATAGCCATACAAATGTTTAATTCTCATCAACCTACAATTAAAACTAATGTCTTTTATTGGAGACATAGATCATTTCAGCATTCATTGGAACTAATTAATTTCCTCTAACAAGTGCAGAATTTTCCATTGCCTTGCTGCTTTTCAGCGGAAAGGATTAGGTTAAATTAGCTACTGACTGGCTATCAAGAATTTCGTACACTTTCTGATTCCCAGACTCTCCCCAACTACAATGCAGGACTTATATTTCTGTTATGAGTGTAAAGCATTTTAAACGTGAGAGAGTAAGTGCACTCAGTCATGATATATGCTCCCTTGAGCCCCTTCACAATAGTCTTACCTTACCATCACTATTCTGTCTGTGCCCATAATTACATTTTGATAATTTAATATGGTTTGTGTTGTGGATTTTTTTTCTCATACAGTTTTATTAATACTTTTAATAACCCTCTGTTCTCCCTTGCCTTCCTAGTGTGTAGAGGAGATTACAGTGGCAGCAAAACTTAAATGCTACTCTACCTATGTAGAGCTGGTTTATTTGTGTGTATGTGTGTATGTGTGTGTGTGTGTGTGTGTGTGTGTACACACTCAAATATATATACATATACCTATGACTATGTTAAATTTATTTATTTAACAAATGCAAAATAAAAAAACACAATATCTAATCTAATCTAAACAGCAGTATATACTATTTACATGTATACGTGTCTGTGTATCTCTGTCTGTGAATGAAGGCAAGATGGCTGACTCAAAATGGTGGTTAAGACCACGTGACTTAAACAAAGGAATCTACAAACAAAGATGGCTAAATCAAAGATTGCTGCCAATAACAAATGGCTCGTGGGGGAGGTGAAAAGGTTTCTTTGTTTCAGACAGCATATGTAAATTAATTTTGCCATTTTAAAGAGAGAGGGTTAGTTACATACAGGATACTCTAATGCAAATAGCAGAATGTGCTTCCAGTCCATAATGTGTGTAAAATGTGAAACCAAATTAACAATAACTAAACCTAGACATAGAGCTGAAAGAACACATCCAATAAAATCACTGCAACAATGACAAAGTTGAATAAAGAAGGAACTTCTCTTCCCCCTGCTTTACTGTACTTCTTCTGGATTCTTGAGGTTTTCATGTAGGACTGAGATTTAGGCCAGATTTCACTGTCAGTACATTTTCATGATGTTAGAAAAGGCTGAATTATTTCATTAGTGCAAGACTGGACTTTTGAAATACTCGCAAACATGATAGTTCCACTGAAATCACACTAGATCGAATTTCTCAAAGTTGGACGAATTCATCCAGATATTGTGGTTGTAAGGCGATTTACTCCCGCATGTGTGCACTTCAATCAGACTCAAACTGGCCTACGCGCTTTGTGCATGCTCTACAGTTCTCATGCTGGGATATGATGTGAAAGCTGCTTTTGCTGCTGCTGAAAAGAGTATGAACAATGTCAAAATAAAAGTTGTGAGCTGACTAGTTTGTACACTTCTTTAGTCAATAGTAGTTAGTAGTAGACTGTCTCCTATTGAAAAGTTACCAATTCTCTTGTAGTGCAAGGGGTTAAAGCTAGCTGTAATACCAAAGTACAACAATGTTTTTGCCTCAATCTGCAGCCTAATAATAATTATACTGAAAAAATAGCCTTTGCAATAGGGTTTCCAGCACCACTAGTTTTTTCGAGCCAGTACTTCATTAAATTTACCAAAATCCCAGGTAGAATAATGATATAAAAATTTTACAAGTCAGTTTTTTTTGTTGTTTTTTTTAAGTTTGCAGTATTGGCAGTATTGCTGTTATAATAGCAGAGATTATAAAGTAGCAGTCATGGTGGTTGAAGCTATTGCATAAGCTCTAACTATAATGTTAGCCCAATAACCATTAGAATTTTTCTGAAACAAGAAAATGTAAAGTGTGTGGTTGTGTGTGCAGGAACTTAAGTTTAAAATCCTGATTAAGGGGAAGACGGAATGCTTTCGGGAGGAACTCTTGTCCAGTTCCACAGATGAGGAGGCAAGCTGCACTGAAGGAAAACCTAGGAAAAAGAAAGAGAACAAAAAGGTGTGCACAATTCAACCCATTCAGCCTGCATCCTCTTTTTGTTATACTTCATTTGGATTACTGCCCATGGAACCACTATATAGTAAAAAAAAAAATAGGATAAGCTACAAATAACTGGTTGTTTAGCAGCTGGGCTGTTAAAAAAATTCACTGGTTTCTTTGTGTCATCTCAGTCAGGTGTGTCAAAACTGAGTCCAGAGCTGTCAGAGATGGTGGTGTACACCTGCAGTGTTCCCTTTAAAAGCTTTGAACAAGCAGCCAAAAACCCAGCAATTGAAATATCCTCTTTCTCTGAAAGTCAAGCACTGAGGCACATTAAGGAGTCAGGTATGATGAATTTAAACCTATTTTTTTAAAAGTAAAGCAAAATGGTTGGAAGGCTTGCCACAATTAAAACAAAGAATATTAAATTTTGGAAAACCTAGATTTCTGTAATGCCAGATTCAAACTCATATTTGGGTGAATATAGTTTCTTTTGATTCTACCTATTTCAGACTGCACAAAGACAAAGGCAAAATGAGTCTTTATGAAGCATACAGTTGGACTAATTGGGCTTTCCTTGTCCTCCCCCTCCAGGGATGTATTTTGTGCGCCACAACAGTCACCAGCTTAGCAGAACCTATCCCTCTGGCCAGCGCCTCTACTCCTCCAACTATAACCCTCAGGAAATGTGGAACGTAGGTTGTCAGATGGGTGAGTGTCTATTTCATGTTATTGGATCCAAGAGAAAGTAGGCAACCTTATCATGATATTTTACTCTTACACAAGTTATAGATAAGATTAGATTAGATTTTTGTTGTAGACTAAAATGTTTGCCACACAGTTGTGTTGTGTTTTCTGCAGTTGCCTTAAATTTCCAGACACCTGGTGAACAGATGGACCTGAATTATGGCAGGTTCCTGCAGAATGGTCAGTGTGGGTACATCCGAAAACCATCTTTTATGTGCCAGCCTGACATCACTTTCAACTCAGAGAATGTTTGTGGAGGTCCCGGTCACATGCCTGTCCTGCTTACTGTGCAGGTAAGATGATGCTATGTAAAACAGCAGGTTCCAGACTTATTTTCCACACTCAGATGATTACATGAGATAGCCAGACATCAAGACAGAAAGATAGATATAACTGTTAAAAACGTTGTTTCTTGCGTCATTCTATCATGATACTCTAATCCATCAAACTCTGTTACTTCAGGTTATTTCAGCTCAGCAGTTGCCTAAACCAGAATGGGACAAGCCAAGCTCCATTGTTGATCCTCAAGTTTGGGTGGAGGTACATGGTGTTCCCATCGACAACAGTAAGAGGAAAACTCATCATGTTGACAATAATGGTGAATATCTACCTTGCTTACAAAAGACCCCACATAGTTGCTGTTGTAGCTGAGGAGCACTGTAATAGGATATGTGGTTGGAAGTATATATAAACAAACAAAAAAAGATACTATTGAATGAACTTATTGTATGGGTTAAACATCAATCAATCAATCATCAATTAAGAACAGCGTACCTGATTGCTCTTCTGCATTTGCTAGTGGGTTAGGGGCGGTGGCACCTGGTTAGATTTTTTTATCCATTTGTTTATTTGTTTTGGTGAGGGCTGGGTTGGAGATGGGGTAACATATTTGTAGAAATGCAGTAACATGAGACGGAATGTACAGTATGATAAAAAGTATGTTAAACTTGAGAGAGCATGTATCATCAACCATTTATCGCTGACAAAGAAGCACTACTGTGAAGTGGGCCTTAAAAAGGACAAATTATGCAGTCCTATAAAAGCAACATAATTTGTAGCAAGCCAGTCATTATATTTGACTCCTATGTTAATTTATTATCAACAATATTGACATCAACACTATCACATCTATATAAAAGAATATTTAAACAAAATGTTAACATATGGCATATCCAGGGGGATAAGCTTCACTGAGGTACACTTCACCACTTTACAGAAGAATTTTATTTTCACTGGGGATCCGAGTTTGTTTGTGCTTTTTTTCCCCTTTTATAAAAAATGTTTAAAATTAACCATGCATATCTGAACAAATGCTGGGTCTCATCCTTTTATCCAAAAAAAAAGGCAGGGATTTATTTGTTTGTTTTACTAAGGAAGCTTTTATTTTACTACTTAAAAATTTCCAAAGTAATTTTAAATCATACTCAGTTAAGGTGTGTATGATTGCTTGTTATGTGGTGATAATGGCTGGTGCCCCATCACCCTCTATTTACCATATAAGGAAGGCTTTTGAAGTTTAAATAAACAATAGATGCGTGTGTTAAGTTGTATTAGGTAAAGACTGGGGTCATTACAAAAGTAAAATATCTAACTTGATACTGATACCCAGAAAAGTAATCCCTACTTGATATCATTTTAGATACCAAAAAAAAAATCTCAAAAAATCAAGAGGTATAAAAAAATATCCTTAAGCAAAGATAAAAACAATACAAACCATAACATAATGTTTTCATGTTCCAAATGAGTTTCACATTCAGTACTTATTTTTAGTATAGATGAGTATCTGAGAATTATTAATTCTATCCACCCCAGTAAAGATGCAGTGACTTAAATCCCATTTTTTTGCATTTTTGGGTGCTACAAGTTCACTGGTTGAAATAGCCAGAAGAAATACACAGCTGAAACATCCAGCTTATGCAGCTTCAGATTGAGAATGCTTGAGAGCTTTCAGATGATTTTTTTACATTCTTTCTTTTTATGTTTAAATGTGACTCTGCATGTAAAAATGACTCTATCTTCAATAAAAAAGTAAAAAAGGTTACGAACTGTACATGATGTAATTTCACACAAACTTTGCACAGGTTTCAACCCAAGGTGGGACTGTACCTTTAACTTTACCATCCATGTTCCTGACTTGGCTCTGGTTCGCTTCAAAGTGGAAGACCATGACTATACTTCAAGCAATGATTTTCTAGGACAATACACCCTGCCCTTGACAAGTCTTCGAACAGGTGTGTGTTGGGACGGTAGAATTTGGCAATTATGCAAGCAGTAACAAAGATATGCTCTCCTGACCTTCTTTCCTTTATCTCTGCAGGTTACCGTCATGTACGACTACTTAAACTTGATGGCTCCAGCCTTTCACCCTCCTCACTCTTCATTCATGTCAAGATCACCTCCATGTCGAACAAGTTTTCAGCAAAGAAATATTAATGCTACCTCTACCCCGTGGCAACATTAAGTATGGAAGCTATTATTAAGAAATACCAACATATCTGCATTTATCCATGCAATAAAAAAATCAGGGTATGAAGCTTAATGGTCATAACCTTTCAAACTTTTCCAAAATGTTGTAGCTATCTTCGCACTCTTCTTTTTTTCGATAGAGGTTTTTGTTGTTACAACAATACAGCTGTCAGTGTTAATATTTTAAGTTAAACAGCTATTCAACAGCTTAGTATTTTATGTTAACTGTGATAGTACGGGTAAATGGAAAATGGACTCCTTTTATATAGTGCTTTTCCAATCTTTCAGCTATTCTAAGCGCTTTACACTACAAGTAAGCATTCACCAATTCACAAACACATTAACACACTAATGCAGGATGGCTTCTTTTACACTATGCCTATCTCTTAATCAGGACCTCGTACACACATATTTACTCATTGATAGAGCAACAAGAGGACCCTTGGATTATGGACAACCTGCTTTACCTCCTGAGTTATAGCCACCTTTATATAAAAAAAGAAAAAAAAGGCTGTAAAAAAATTGAGGTACAAATAGGAAGGTTAACAACATCAGTAACATCTAACAGCATCTGCCGCCGTCGGGAAAAAAGATACAGAAGTATCAGCTGCCGTACCAGCATACCACCGTACCACCAGGCTACAGAGGAGAATCTTCCCTCAGACTGTGAGACTATTTCATACACCATCTGCACTCCTCCATGTTTAATAATTTTATATTTATTTTTCTACAATCAATGAATCAATCAAGAGGGAACCACACTTTAATTTCATTGTCGTATAATGACCAGTAAGAACAAAATCTCACTTTTGACTGGTTGGCGTAAATACACCCTTAGCCTCTTTCCCTTAAAACAAAATTCTTTCATCCCTGTCAACTCAAGAACTTAAAACAACCCAGTGAACCAGCCTGCAAAAGTCATGCTGAGTTATGTTATAGTAATTGAGTTTTGGCCTCTACATTCTGTCTTTCAGTGTGTAACTCTTTCAGCTCAACTCTGTCTTGTCTCAAGCTTGTTGCAAGAAGGTTTTTTCAAATCAATTATAAAGTCAATGTTTTTAACCATCAAATTTCTAAACTAAACCTATTTAACTTTTTTAACTTACATTACTAATGCTTAAACTAGCTTTCTTGCCATGGGGTCACTTTAAAAAGGACTGATTGACAGACAGTAATTACAGAGGAAGAACAATCACAGCAAAAAATGAGACTGTCATAGATACATATGACATGCAAGTATTAATCAAGATATGTGGTAAAATATGCTCATATTTTTATTTCAAGGGCACATGTTAAGCTTACACAGATATAAGCTTTAGCATTAATCATGCACCTGAATGACCAAATTACCCAGAGAAACCGGGTAACAGCGGCAATTGGTGAACACCATCACACTTTAGTGTAAACCTGTGTGTTTAAGCAAAAAGTCAGATTTCTCAGAAGTCTCTTCTATGTGTGTCCCCAGAAAGATATACCACACAGAGCACTGAAATTGTGCTAAATTAAGTGTTCGGCGATAGCCTTCTACAGGCTAGATAGAGTGAGTTTTTGTTTCAGTAGATTCTAGATGGAATTTTTAAAAATACAAGAAGACAACACCCTATGTAACAGCTAGTCATTTTATCTAGCCACTCTGCTGTTCCTGTCTGTAAAGGGCTGATTAGAAACTTAAATATTTCTATCCAGCTGTCAGGATAAAGCTGATACAGGGTTTAATGGGGCTCCCTCAGTACTATATCGAAATTCATATGGAAGGTATATTGATTTTTTTAAAGGTTACTTATGTGATGAAAACTTATTGTTTCTGCCTGCCTCAAATGCTGTATACACATAGGACCTGTTGTCAATATAGTTCAATTCCAGTAGTTTTATAATGTATTCTACTGTTTCATGTTAAATGAAAAACATTTTGTATAATGTTTTATCCTCAGTGTCTATATTTGAGGCTGATATTTCAGTTTACAGATAGTGTATTTGCTCTTTCTTTGTAAAAGACTAAGACTTCATGGTACCACTTAGTAGATATTGAAGTGCTTATATGAGAAACACAATTTGCTTAGTTTAGCAATAGCAAAATGATGGTGTGCACTGGATAAAACAGCTGCTTTAATGTTGGCCTCTTATATAAGATATACATATATGCAATATATACATGCTAAGTAGTTGCAATGAGTTGTCTTTGTCTTGTTTTTGTTTATTTTTCTTTGCTTAGATAGGTACTATGCAGTAGGACTTGGCTTCACTGTCAATCCTGGCCTAATGCTGATAAAAAAGATTAAGTGTTTTAAATATAGGGACATTTTGTAGTAAGTTAAACAATTTTACAACTTTCGGATTCATGTATACTTTGTGTTGTTTGTCTTTGTTTTTTTGTCTTTGGCTTACTGTGCATAAAGATTAAGGTTCACTGATGATCCTTTTGTGGAAGATGCGGTTTTCGTACATCCATACTGAGGTTGATTTACAGAAGACAAGACAAATATTAAAGCTGCAAGCAGCCTTGGACGTGCCCTCGCACACTGCCGGCCCCTCGGAGCCGGGGGCAAATCTTCCTGGATGCAGCTGACCACTTGCGCGCGGCCCACACTTCGACCAAAGGGCAGTATATGCCTTCTTTGTCTCGTGCAGGCAGGCCAAAACATAACTGCACTCGCTGCTTGAAAGTGGAAAGCAGGCAGTGAATCAAGTTAATACATGTGCTAAATCAAAGTCCCCTCTATTCAACAATGACCTGACATTGATTAAAAATGTAAACACATACATGAAAAAGACAATATTACCTTAATTATTTCCTAGCACGGATGATGGCAGCTTTCATCACTGTAATCTGTGGGTCTGTAGTCTGTTTTTAAATTTTAATGTAGTTCCAGTAATTGTAATGCAATATCGCTCTATGTCAGTGTACATTTTCATAGGTTCATTTTCTCAATATAATCATTGACACCTTTCTTTGAAGCTATTTAGAAATAAATACATTCAAACCATTTCATCTGCTAATATGTGTTCTTACATTGGTCATATAATTACAGTCATCTATTGACATCTATTATGTCTCGTCACAAAGTTATATATTTGGATAAATGTAATGCACTGTGTCCTTTGTCATCTATTAACTTTTGAAGGCACTACCATTTATGCTTTTGGAGAAGATAATGTTTGTTCTAAGTGAAATTTTAGCATTTTCAAATGCAAATAGCTGAGAGCCTGTTGATTTTAGCCTAGGGGTGTCAGCATGTGATTTGTAGGTCTTGATGAGTACTACAATTAGGTTTTTGTCCCGTCTCTCTATGACATTCCTGTGGGCTGCAGTGGGCAGCAGTGGGCGTTTTGTGTGCTACAGAGCACATTTTTGGACTGAGGGGGTCAATTTTTTCAATTTTATCAATTTTTTTGCCAGACCTGATGTGCTTGCCAAATTTGGTGAGTTTTTGAGCATGTTAAGAAGGTCAAATTAAGCTTCAAAGAGCACGTAGTATAATAATAAGAGAAGAAGAAAGAAACGGACTACAAACAATAGGGCCTCGCACCGCCTTCGGTGCTCAGGCCCTAATTAAAAAAAAATCTCAGAGAGAATCTTGTGACTTAGTGGAAATTTTATTTAGGGGTTGGGTAATGGGAAAATAAAGGACACTTTCTTAAAATTATGTTCAAATTTGGTGAATATAAATTGAGTGCAAATAGATGATTGCCTTGAATACAAAAATAACAAAACGCAGTACAAATAGAAGAAGGACAGAGAAACAGAGAGAGCGGTAGTAAACAAAACAAGGCATCATGAATGAAATGAAGAATTAAAGTAACTTTCTTCTTTTTTCATTCGGTACC
This sequence comes from Acanthurus tennentii, assembly GCA_029783805.1. Classification (NCBI taxonomy): domain Eukaryota; kingdom Metazoa; phylum Chordata; class Actinopteri; order Acanthuriformes; family Acanthuridae; genus Acanthurus; species Acanthurus tennentii. The sequence continues at coordinate 17,457 of JAPZDZ010071000.1, forward strand.
AGATGTGTTTGTACCTATTGCATATGTGTGAGTTAGGTTGTAAAGGTAAGAGTGCAATCTTCCCTTATATCCTCTCTCTCACCACCTCCTCTGGGTCAAGGGGGCATCCCAGGACAGAGCTGGCCTTCTTTATGAGTTTGTCCAGCTTCCTCCTATCTGCCACCAAGATGCTGCTGCCCCAGCTGACGACCCCATAAAAGATGGCTGATGCCACCACAGTGTCATAGAAGGTCTTCAGGAGTGCCCCCTACACTCCAAAAGACATCAGTTCCCTGGATGTTCACCGAAGTCGGAAAGGAGTGTCTCTGTCTTCGGAAATCCGCCACCAGCTCTTTGGTCTTCCCCACGTTGATCTGGAGATGATTCCACAGACACCAGTCTCGAAATCCTGAGCCAGGACCGTCCCCTGCGGGGCCCCCGTACTGCAGACAACCGTGTCTGAAATACAGTCCCAAGACCTCACATACTGTGGATGGTTTGTGGGGTAGTCCAGGATCCAGGATGTGAGGTGCTGGTCCACTCCTGTGTGCTGCAGCTTGAGAAATGAAAACAAAACATGATCCTCACAGTGTCCATTGATGGCCCCACTATAGAGATGTGCAAGGACCAGCCTTTCCATTTTTTTTTTTCATGTGGGATGTTAGTGCCACAGGCCTGTAGCTGCTAAGGTAAGAATAGAATTAGGCTGACAGGATTTATTGCTATATAGCGTATTCAGGTCGTGCATCATGTTTTTGAAAAGTAACTAAGTAAAGGGAGGACGAAACTGTGTTGTCTCCTCTTGGCATGGCGCTCTGCTCTGGCACAGCTGCCCTGTCTCCTTCTCCTCCTCACCTCACTGGGGACGTCAGGTCAGCACTGTGGTGTTATGCAGCGCTAACAGTTTATCCTTACTGTAAACAATAGAGTCATGGCTGCACACGGGGTCCCCAGACATGGTTGAAAACAGTGCAAAAAGCAGGAGAAAGGCCACTAAAACCACAACAACCTTAGTCTCCATAGTGCACAGGTAATAATTAACAAAACCCATAAAAGGAAGAAAAATAGAAGTGAATGAAATAACTTAAAAGGGGGAAAAAGCTCAGTAGTGAGCAGGAGCTGCTGCAACAGGCTGCCAACCTTGCAGCCCCATATTAAAAAAAGAAATTGAACTAACTGACTTGAAGCCTGTTTTTCCTGAAGTCAAACTAATACTTTGTCCATGTTCCTCTCCAACCTGGTATTTGATCCAATTTTGTAAACCTGATCATGTAGATTGTGATGTGCTTTCAGACTGCTTTGGTGGTGCCTTAAACGGGACATGGGTTAGATATACTCACCAGTTAGAACCTCACAGATCAGTGATTAAGATCTTCAGGTACTTCTGATCTACTTTGAAAGCGTAATGGTTAAGGGCAGGCATCAAAATTGAATGGTTAAGGTTAGAGAAAGCCTCCAGGCAGGGGTTAGAATCCACAGATGCTTTAAAAGTGGAGGGTAAGGGTTAGGGTTGGGGTTAGGGGTTATGGTTAGGGGTTTGGGGTTATGGTTAGGGTAGGGGACTGTATATGCCCACAGGGCATTTGTGAGGCTCTGGCACAGGTCGTTATTATCCTGTCAGTTCTCCACCATAGAAACATTATATATCTATTATATAGATGCTACACAGAGAACATATTGTGAGAACTATAGATTAGATACTAACATCCAGCCCTACTTTCATATATATCTCCGTTAATATTAACATAGTTAGTTCACAGGTGACAACATCATTGTATCACCAGCCAGAGTGGAGGACCTTGTGGATTTAATTGATACTGCTTCTAACAGTGCGTCATGGAAGACTCAAATATTAATGTTCCCCCAGAAAACCCGGCTAAGAGGAGGAACACAGACTCCTCCACTGACACACATGATCTTATTACCACCAACATTCAGATTAGTGTACTTGAATCTATTAATAATAAGCTGGAAATATTCAGCACGCTTCATCAGGAGATTTAAAACCTAAAAGTAAGATTGGAGTTCACTCATCAACAGATAAACGATCTTCAGAGGGACAACACTGAACTCCACTCAACACTTAGCATTGGTGTCATCGGAGGTAGATCTTCTTAAAAAAGAAAATAAGCTTTTGAAAGAAACTGACCTCAACATCCAAACTTGAAGTATGAGGGACAACTCAATCTCACTGTCATCCCCAGACACTCACCAGATAATCCTGAGGCACTGGTTAAAAACTTTATGGTATCCACTCTGAAAATATCCATGGACTCAGTGAATAACATCACTTTCTATCGTGGTCACCGGCTCAGACCCGAGGAGGAAACTGTCCCCATGGGTGAATGACCAGTTTCCCAAAGAAATCAACAAGAGGCATAAAGTCTTATACCTGATCCTGAAGGACCACAGACAGAAGGGACTTCCCTCATTGTGGACAAACTGTATATAGACAGCCAATTGTTTCAAGACACCAACATCACCCCGTGGCTCTAAATGGATAAGTATAGTAAAAAAAGAAAGCATGGGTTAAATGTGTATAATTAGATAAACATAACATCAACCTGCTCAAAAACCCCTCGCTCCACACACATTTACCCTATGTAGCTCCTTTGTTTGTTGTATCTCTGTATATTGTGCTGTCATCAAGCATGACTTTGTTGTTATGCTCCCAGGCTTTGCTGTATATCTATATGATATCTCTTAGGTTTTTACTGTGCCCATCCATCACTAATAGCCATACAATTACAACACAACACCTCCCAGTTCTGCCCCACTACATCTTCAACTCACTGTTGGTAACACTCCTCACACAAATAGCAACAGGCACATAAAATCACACACAAATCATTCTCAGCATCCATACACATATAGACAGAACTCCCTCTCTCCTTATGTTGCATTTATTAAAATCAGAAGAATATTGTCTCACAAATCAAATTTTAATCAATTTTTTTCATCTTGTTACAATAGCCTACAAAGAGGAGTCTCCATTCTTGTCTACAAAAGATTACTCTCCACTTTAATTAAATACAATTCAAATGCAATTTTATTTATATAGCATCAAATCAAAACCAAGTTGTCTCAAGACACTTTACATATGGAGCAGGTCTAGACCACACTCTATAAATACATTTGTATTTTAGATTTATAGGAACCCAACAATTGAAAGCAATTCTCACATGAGCAAGCGCTTGGTGACAGTGGCGAGGAAAAACCTCCTTTAAACAGGCAGAAACCTCGGACAGATCCAGGCTCAGAGGTGGGCCGGATCTGACGGCACCGGTTGGGTTGAGAGAGAGAGAGGGAGGGGGCAAGAGTGGGAGTGGAAAGAGATAGATAGAAAACAAGACAATAACAGATCCAGAAGGTGGATACATCATTATCCAGGCAACAGTCTGTCATTTTCAAGAATCAACTTTTTTCTCTCAAACAATTCTATTGCACAAAAAATTAGCACTAGAATTCACCCAATTATTATCAGCGACCATGCACCAGTGTCCCTCAGACTGCAATTTAAATCCAACCTCAAACCATCCCCAACTTGGGGCTTTTACATATCTTTACTCAAAGATCCAGAATTCAACAAGATAGTGAGGAGGGAATGGGCAAACTTTTTAGAGACAAATGACACTTCAAATTCATCTCCATATTTACTTTAGGATTTGGGAAGCTGGGAAGGCTGTAATAATAGGCAAAATTATATCTTATTCCTCCTACAAGAAAAAACAGGAGCATCAGACAGAAAAATACATTGAGGAAAAAATTAAACAACCAGCAGAGAAATATGCACAAAATCAAAGAGACCACTTATGGACTCAATCACAAAATGCAAATGTAACCCGTGCCAATCCGCATTGTGTTCTTTGGTTATTTTAATAATGAGACAAGGATCGGTAGAGGGTTTCCAGGTTTTTTACTGTGACACAAGAACAGATGACAGTAAGCTGCATGAATCACATCTACCAAGCTCAGTTTCTCTAGCCATATCAAGAAAATGATTTTCCTACATATTTATGAACTCTGACTAATATAAAACTACACAAGTCATTAATAGACTAAACAACTGAGTAATCAAATTACATTTTACATTCCATTTTCTTTTATACCAGTAACCCTGTTTTATGTTTTTGTCCATAAAAACCAAAAAACTCACATTTAAATGCATGAAACTATAAATGTATCCATTAACTTTCATTTTAACACTAAACTACTAAATATATCAATTTTCAATAAACAAAATAAAATTACATTCATTCTGGCATAAAACAATCCCCATACCTGTGACACAAGAACAGATGACAGTAAGCTGCATGAATCACATCTGCCAAGCTCCGTTTCTAATAGCACGCGCACAAACACACACACACACACACACAGTGAACAACATTAACGTTAACATAGAAGCTAGCTTAACGCACTAACGTTAACTTGGGATGCTAAATTACTCAGAAACGTATTTTAGCGCACTTGAAACTTAATAGCAACTTTCACAAAATAATTCAGACACTTCAAACAACAAACCACAGCAGTTTTGCCGGCTTTAAATCGTAAATTATGACTACAACGGACTTTAATTAGCAGAGCTCGAATCTTCAATGACTCACCTCTAGCCATATCAAGAAAAGATTTGACCAGAGCGCACCCGGCGTCCTTACGTCATCAAACCAGTAATGGCCGCTTACACACACACACGCAGCACTCACATACACACATACAGGCAGGAGACTGTATCAATTTAAAGAGGTTGTAACACAAAAAAAGGGGAGTGATTTTGTGAAATTCATATGGCATTCTAAATTCAACTGTTACACAAAGCTACACCTAGACAATACCTATCAAAGAAACCAGAGTTTTAACTACAGCAGCTGAGATATAACAATTTGAGCAGAATAACAAATCAGGCAAATTATTTGCAAATCAGCTTCAACACAGTTAGGAAAAATCTCTCATAACAGCAATTTAGGATCCATCCGGCAAATACACACAATCCCCGCAGGAAATGAATCATATTTTCTACACATATTACCAAAACTTATATTCAGCAGCAGACGACCCAATCCCAGAAGATATTCAGGCTTTCCTTAACAACCTCAACCTGCCTCAATTAACAACAAAATACAAAACCCTCTTTGACACTCTGCTAACCATTGATGAATTACATACACAGTATGCCTCTGGCTTCCCCACTGAATTTATAAAAACATTTCTGGTCATTGTGGCACCCCTCTTCCTCAGGACAGTGACAGAAATTAAAAATAAAGGTTATATAAGAACGCCCATGAATACAGTGGCAGTCAAATTATTATTAAAACCAGACAAAGATCCCACACTTCCCTCCAGCTACTGCCCCCTGTCACTAATTAATACCAGCATAAAAATCACCTCTAAAACACTTGCATATAGGTTGGACTTATTTATCCCATAAACAATTCACAGTGACCAAACAGGATTCATTAAAGGTCGGCGATCTACAATCTATCTAATAACAAAATCAGAAGGCTTCTGATTAGCAGCTGATAGCAACCCTTTATAATTAACCCAAGACCACAGTCACAACTAATGGGTTCACTTCTCAGACTTTCACCATACAGAGGGGAACCAGACAAGGATGCCCACTCTCACCCTTACTGTTTGCAATATTTATCGAGTCATTAGCAACAGAGGTTTGTCAAAACATCAAAATGATAGATATCCACTCCTCCATCTCAGAACACAAAATTAATTTATACGCAGATGATATTGTACTTTATCTACAAGAACCCAAAACGTCACTACAGGAAGTATTTAACCTAATAAATACTTTCTCTCCACTCTCTGATTATTCTGTCATCTGGTCAAAATCAACAATATTTCCAATAACTGAGAACTCATGGAATCCTGCAGACCAAAACCCACACTACCCTCTCCTCACAGGCAACATTAAATATCTAGGCATAAATATTTTACCAAACTATCAGAGTTAGTCCACCCGAACTTCAGCCCACTTCTGGACAAAATCTGTGGTGACCTGAGGCGTTGAAGAGGGTTTCGATGCTCCCAACTTCATGAATTATTACTTAGCTAACCAGTTACAGTACCTCACCAGATGGTTGCATCCAAACAACGACTACAATTCTTGGATTGAACTACGGCAGTTAGACTGCAAAAATATTACACTCTCTGACCTCCCCTTTATCACTGTTAGACTCAAACGTCATAACTGCTACAAAAACCCATTAATTGCTACCACCTTGACTGCCTGGTATAAAACTATAGAGATTACTGACACACAACTGGAACAGTGTATGTTCTCCCCAATCTGGCACAACCCCGACTTAAAATAACAACGAAAATAACAAAAGACCTCTTCATTTCAGTACATGGGAGCAGAGAGGAATTACCCACCTCCATCACCTTTACAATGACAACATACTTATTTCATATACAAACTTAGTCAAGACATTTGAATATATTAAAATATTAAATATATTAAACTTTTCCTTATCAACGGGGTATGTACCTCAGTCTTTTAAAGTAGCTGTTATTAAACCTCTCCTTAAAAAGCCAACTCTTGATCCTGGGGTCTT
>JAPZDZ010071556.1:0-23821 GCA_029783805.1 Acanthurus tennentii
GTCTAGACCTGCTCCATATGTAAAGTGTCTTGAGACAACTTTGTTGTGAATTGACGCTATATAAATAAAATTGAATTTAATTGAATTTAATAGGTGGGCAACTTGGGCTCATAGTTAACAGAAGTTGACTTGTATCTGAACACCTAATCAAGAGACAAGTTTTATTCATAACCAATCTCTTAAAAAAAAGAAAATAGTGTAATTCAACTCTAAGTAGCAAAGTAACAAAAAAAAGTAAATCAACCTTTAAGTTTTGTACTATACATAAATTTGTGTGTATATTCCAACATGACTAAGTCTGAACATTTTTGTTTATTCTTTTTTCAGTTTTTTATTAAAACTTTTTGCTTTTTTTAAATTCGCCATTTTATTAACAATTCTTCTTTTTTTCACTTTTTATACAATATTTTTCTTCAGTCCCTTTTTTAATTTAACAGTAAGTTAAGTAAGTAAGTAATTTAACTACTGTGCGTCCCAGACTAAAATAATGAAAGTAAGCCAATCAATAGGATGTCACTATAATCTAAGCATTCACAAACTGATAGAACATGTAGTCTTCTGAGAGAAATCAAGTACAGAGTCCACACCTTGCAGACTTTTGCTTGAGCCTGAACTGTGTATGCTGTTCCAAACTAACAAGAAGAGTGGGTGGGTGACTTTGGAGTGGGTAGTAGGCTTCCCACTCAATCAGAAGCCAGAAATGGTAGTGGTATATTCTATGCTGTTTTTCAATTGGTTGAACAAAATATAAACTTATCTTCACTTTTTAATGGGTGGGCTCAACCTGCCCCTGCCCAAAGCTACTGTTGGTCTTGTCTGGCATTCTATTATTTATTTGGAAATGTATAGCTATTTGAGTCATGCATTACACATCTCTGGATCAGTGCACAACAGCGGAACTGATTTTTTTTTGTTATTTTGTTATGTTTTGTTTCATTTTGAATTGTCTTACTGATTGACTTTGCATTACCTGGCAGAACGTGGACGTGCTGGTGTCCGTCCATGTGGTGGGGCAGGTGACCCATCAGTTCCTTGAACAGCCTGACCTGAGCTCTTAACTCCAGCTCCACCTGAGAAGGACAAACATACCTGGAGGTTAGAGTAGTGGAGAAAGCCCTATATGAAGAAACTCTAGCCTTTTCTAAAAACTGAGCAACTAAATCTAATACCAAACCTCTGCTGTCAGCCCGTTTGGTGAAGTTGCCTCTAGGCCACTATCAAACTTTATCTGCGTAGAGATAAGGTCTGATGAAAAATACATTGCCTTAAGCCTTAGGCTCCATGCCAGCAAAGTTTTACATCCTTGGAAACTTTTGGAGGTAAGCTGAAATGTCATCTCTATTAACATTTCAGAAGATAAGTGAATACATCCCTTGCCTTAATAAAATATGATGACATATAAAAGAATACCTGTTAAGAGAAGTTAATTTCACCTGCAGTTAGTGCCTTGCTGTTTTAATTTGCTAACTAATACTTAGTTTATTCTAATATTAGATATCTATCTTTCAACAAATGTTTTTATATTTTGTCATAAGTGGCCTATTTGTCCAACTAACAGGCTAATCAGTGTTTGAACAACATCCATCCTAGCAAAAATTGACTAAGAAGTGCCTGGTGAGGATAGTATTTCACTGAAAAAGGATTAAAAAAAAAAAAAGAAAAAAGGGGAAGGAATTGCTGCTGTCCAGCTCCTCAACCCATGTCCCATTGCTGTTTAGCTTCATAGCAGCTGAGCAGTCCAAAAAGGTTAGCCTCATGCATTGCAGCCCTCCAGGGCACAATTGTGTTGGACCCCTCCATCTGTATGCGGTCCTCCTGCTCAACACCTAGTGGTCCACGGCTGCAAGAGGGACTCAGATGGGGCTGGTTCTCACCCAAGGCTGAGTCTCTTTAACCACTTCACCAAAAGGATTAAGCCCATTGATGATTATCTGGTACTTAGATACTTAGATGACTTTCATCGGAGCGCCCTAAAGATCCCCCTCGTGCTGAGCCTCCATCCTCCTGCACACTGGTGCAGACTCCTCTTAAACCGTTGCTCTGTCCAGGTGCTAAGCTAGGAGCAGCTCTCTGCTCTCTGCCATTGGCTGTATGATGGACTTCCCCACCTGCACTATTCACCAAGGCTACATTAAAGACCAAGCTTTGCAGAGGAAATCAGGGGCCTCATTTCACAGAAAGTGAATATGCACAAACTGGATTTGAGACAGTGTGTGGATGCACATCCCATGTTTGTATCCCTTTAAAAAAATACAATCAGCTCGTAATTTTGGTGTGTGTGAGTGTAACAGAGTTAAAAATGCACTTGATTACTTATCATTTTCAAATTTAGTTCCTGAAAATTATTGGTCATTTAATTTTATTATTTCAAGTGTTTGTGATTTTTATCTCGATGAGTTATTTTTATTTACTGTGATTTTATAATTTTTTCTGTGGAAACTACTGCACTCTGCCTCTTTCATACCTCCTGGGCCCACGTTGCTCCTTCCCTCTACCCTCACAGTGCCGTTAAGCATTGCTGGTGGTAAGTTGTGTGGAAAATGCTACCGCTATATTATGTTGGTTTTTTTTTTGGAAAATAAGCCATTTAGGTTGTAGCCTCTGATAAACACAGTTTATTGCTGAATATTGTTACATTAGCAATCATTTTTTTTTGTTGTTTTTACCGCTAATTTAAGTTTTATAGACGTTTTTAGTTTCATTCTTTTAGTGCGATTTGCATTACGGTGGTCGTTCCGTGTCATGTGACCAAAGCAGCCCATTTTGTAATTCCTCATGTAAACATAAGTATTTTACATGTTCAGGGGCAGAATGCAGATCGGAGAGTCCAGAAGACATCAAAAGTTTTTTGATGTCTTCTGCAGGAGCCATTAAATGCCAGAAACGTGTCAATGAGTCGTCTTTTTGTAACGCCTACCCACAACATCCGTTACATGAGCGAACGTCTTGTCCCACCCATGGTGGCCTATAAATGGTCAGTGAAACGCCCTTAATTAATATTTACTTATATTACCTGCATGAGGGTGGGGAGGGCAAACACTGAGAGAAACACTGATTGAAAGGGCAAGAAAATAAATTTTACACAATTTGATGTTGAAGTTCTTGTCAGGGAGGCTGACACTCACAAGAGAGTGTTACTTGGTGGACAGCACCAGTATTACAAAAAAATGCTAAAAAAAAGGAGTGCCGCTGTGTGGCAGATGCTTTTACTTCGGAGAGTCGAACCATGGCTGAAATTTTGAAAAAAAGAAGTAGAAGAAACAAAAGTGGGCACATAGGTGGAAACCAAACTTCATATTCACTATGACCTCTACAAAGAGAGTATCCCCAACATAATTTACAGCTTGAAATTGCATGACAATCACTCTCTCAGATGATTTATTTACAAAACAATAACACACACACACCATTTTCCATTGTGGAAAAAACACCTCCAAGCAAGACTACTGCCTTCTGAATTCTACCCCACAAGATCATGTAATAATTTTGCTATTTTTTCTCTCTTTTTTCTCTCTCTGCAAATATTATCCACAGATACTGTTTGCATTTTCAGAACTGTTTTAACAGGAAAGTTTAATTCTGATTGCAAAGCCATTATTATGGCCTATTGTATCTGTACTGTTTGTTTCTTCTTATTATTATGCCACTTTAAACCTTAATTTGACCCCCTAAACATGCTCAAAAACTCACCAAATTTGGCACACACATCAGGTCTATTGAAAAATCTGATAAAATGGAAAAACTGACCCCCTCAGCTCTATAGTGCTACCTAGGAACAGAAAAACGCCAACTGCGGCCCACAGGAATGTCATAGAGAGATGGGACAAAAACTTAATGTAGTACTCATCAAGACCTACAAATCAAGCACTGACACTCCTTGGCTAAAATCAACAGGAACTGAGTTATTTGCATTTGAAAATGCAAATTTCGCTTAGAACAAACATTATCTTCTCCAAAGCCATAAATGGTAGCACCTTCAAAAGATAATAGATGACAGAGGACACAGTGCTGAACCAAACAACAGTCTAACTTTGGTTATTTTTTGAATCGTTTGGATTTTAAAAGCCCTCAAAGTTGGAATGGTTCTGTGTCCTCCCATTAAAGTCAATGGGAAGAAAAGGGAAACCTGTGCCAATGGAAAGAGGACGAAAAAACCTTGTAGAATATGATATTTTGTGTAAGATTTGATCAAGTTTTTGGTACTTTTCAGGAGGTGTTCTACAATGCATTTCTCTTTCTCTGGTCTCTGTCTGCTGCGGCTCCACTCAGCTTGTCTTGTGACTCACTCTGAGCAGGAGAGCAGGCTGCAATACACATACGTTATAAAACCTCACAGGCAGCACAAATAACTCTAAAACTAAAACTGTGATAACTCAAAAACTGTAAAAGATAGAAAAAGCATGTAAACACAACATTTAAAGATCAAGGTCTTGTGACTCATTTAAAATTTGAATGAAGTCTGTAGCTAAAACTATGTTGGCTCAGTGGAAGCTCAAACAGGTGTGGTGTGGATTGCTGTCTCCATTGGATTGAAAGAAAGAAAAAGATGCTGAGAGCAGCATCCTGCTGGCTGTGTACAGGCACAGTAAGGAGAGATGACAGGCACACGTCACAGGTCACAGTGGTGGAGGATGGCAACATTGGTGCTATTGATTGTTTTTTCTTTTCTATGTTCAGATTTTAGTGGATGTCAGGTGATTGTTGAATAGAGAAGACTTTGATTTAGCACATGAATGAAGTGGACTGACTGCCTGATTTCCACTGTCAAGCAGTGAGTGCAGTGATGTTGTGGCCTGCCTGCATGGGAGAAAAAAGGCACGTACTGCGCTTGGGCGGCAGTGTGGACGGAGCACAGGCGGCTGAGCACATCCGCGGCGAGATTGCACCGGCTCAGACGTGTGCCATGGTGCACACGGTGTCCAATGCTGTTTGCAGCTTTAATATTTCTCTTGTATTTGGCATTGCAATCACACATCTTAGTTAGTGTTTTTCATTTTAATTCACAAACTGAGAAAAATGGCTATTGCCGGACTAAAGAAAAAATTACCACACTGGTTGTCTAAAGTTCAAGGCACTTCATATTTGACTTGACTGCTAAGTTTTCTAGACAATTTTCAGTGAGCTTGGCCCCGTTTTCAAAGGAGGTATTTGCAGAAGACCCCTGTGAAAGATAGAGGAGGAAGAAAGGGGACCCTGACCAGAGGAGGCTCCAGGCCATATTCTGAAGCCATGCCTAGAAAGAGGGCCAATGAGTGAGCCTGCCTGGGCACAGCCCGAAAAGGCAACATGTCCACTTCCCTATTTGCAGGCCCACCGTGAGAAGAAGGTGGCAGTGAAGACGAGGGGGGTTGACAGTCCTGATCTCGGTGGCAGAAGCTGGCTTTAAGAATGTGAAATGTCTACTTACTGGGAAGGAGCCAGAGCTTAGTGCAGGAAGTGGAGCTCTACCGGTTGGATCTGGCGGGGCTCACTTCCACGCATAGTGTTGGCTCTGGAACCAAACTTCTGGACAGGGGTTGGAATTTATTAATCTCCAGAGTTGCTTGGGGGGTGAGGTGGGGTGCCAGGCAGGTATGGGGTTACTCAGAAGCTCCTGGTGGATGGTGGCTATGCTGTAGTTTACCCAAGAGGATCACCTTTCTCTGCGTTAAGGTTATTGGGGGGAGGGAACTCTAACTTTTGTCTGTGCTTATAAACAGAGTAGCAGTTCAGAGTATCCTGCCTTCTGGAGAATCTGAATGGAGTCCTGTATTGGATTCCAACAGGGCACTCCATTTTTTTATTGGTAGACTTCAATGCGCACATGGGGCGTGATAACAGTCCCTGTGGTCTGAACCTCAGTGCTGGTTTTTGTTGGACATCTGTGCTCACACTTCAAATTGTGTAATACCTACGTTTGTCCACAGCACAAAACGTAGTGCTCTCACAATAACGGCTTTGAAATTGTGACTTGTGTACGTTTCATCTGCCCAGTTTTTTCTGTGGACATACTTTAGGTCACGTGACTGCCGAGTTTCTTGGCGGACATCACTTCTATTTTCGGTGGAAATTAGTATATTTTAAGATAGCTTGTGGCTTTAGCTTCGTTTTGACAACTTTTCTAGCGACAAATGTACATTTTCTTTTCATAGTATTAATTTGGTTTTACGTATACTATCCATAATTTTTTTGTTTCGATGTTCATTCTTTCAGGTCTCTCAATGAAATTGTGGTTGCTATGGTGGTAGCTAGGGACACTATTAACAACGAACCGGAAGGAAGTTGATGTCGCGTCATGGACCCAGTTACGTGATTTATTTATTTATTTATTTTTATTATTTATTTATTTATTTATTTATTTATTTATTTATTTATTTATTTATTTATTTATTATTATTATTGTTATTATAATTATTATTATTATTATTAGTAGTAGTAGTAGTAGTAATAGTAGTAATAGTAATCCTGTAGTATTTCCACACCTCCAGTCTACAGTATTGTTTATGTGTTTAAAACCTTGTAATGATGAACTGTAAATAAAGTTTTTTTTTAAAAAAGGTTATATGATTTATGTTATTGGACGGCCAAGACTGTGATACTGAGGCCTGTTTGGAAAAATTAATATTGAAATTGTACTTTGATTATTGTGCAATATGAAAAATAAATTCCTTGCAATTGACATTCTGTGGATTTTTTTCTGCACTCCACTACTTTAAATTGCTTTATTGAATGGATTTGGCCCATCAGATGCTGTTAATGTAAACTACGAGAGTCACTATTTGAAAATATGTTGATGCATTGGCAGTTACTTAAATAAAGCTTTTTACATAACCTCACCCAAAACATTTTATAGTGCTTGCACCTGTGTTGAAGTCGCTTCAATTTTTTAGACTTGTGTAAAACTGATGGCCTTACTAAACTGTATGTTGTTCAATCATGTGTTTGTATGGAACACACTGACTTGGTAGACCAAATTAATATGATCAATGAGGCAGATATTTTGTAGCAGAAATCATAGTGACATTTAAATAGGTCTTCAGTATTGGCAAGTTTATTGGCCTATATCTAATACATGAAGTAAAGATGTGCAAGCTAGGTTTGGTATGAGCAGGTGTTGGAGTGTATGAGCTTACTCTTTTCTGAATGTTGTGATAATCAACATGGTCTCGCCCAACAGGAAGCAGCTGGGTTGCTTATTCTATCGTAGCTTCCTCTGGTCAGAGAAAAAATGTGTTGTGCATTTGGTCCAAATCAGAGCCTGAGATGTGGCAGGTGCCCACAAGCACTTCCTGGGCTACCATGCAAGTGTAAAGGCTTATCAACCCAAAAGTTCTATAAAAGTGCTGGGAGGCTGAAATTCACAGTAATTGTTGAAAATGATGCCTAGAACACACATAAAGTTTCAAGTTAATTACACAAACTTCAAAAAAAGTGTCCAGGGGCCTATACACTTGAATGAGAACCCAGGTAGTGCTCATGGACAGCTACCTCAACACAGGAACTAAGCATTTTTGAGACTTGAAACAGATATTGGTGACAGGGCTCTGCTACTAGTACACCTGTACCAAGCTTCAAGTCCCTTCCATACTTGTTTCCAGAGATATGTAATCACAATGTATGTAATCAGTAATCACAATGCACATCCATTATAAAAAATTGTTGCAGTCTTTTGGGCTTGTGTTTCAGCTCTGTAACTTCTAGACGGCTGAAAATTTCAGAATCAGTCCTCCTACTGACATTGATCATTGGTGTAACTTTTGGTGGCTATAGCTCAAATGGAAACTAGGGAACCAGGGCCAGGCTTTGAGGAGCCGCTCATTAGGGTTGGGGTTAGTGGTTTCTCTGGGACAGTGCTCAGGCCCCTTAGCATCTATTCTGCCCTCCCTAAGGATCACATCTGTGGTGGTTTGACCCTCCCTAAGTCCTTTCTGCAGCCAGTAAAGGGCGTGGCAATGTCCAATAAAGACATAATTAAGCATCATAACTTGGTCAAAATTGTTCCAAATAAGATAAGATTTCTGGGATGTATTCACACCTCTGCCTTCCTGAAGTTACTTCTTGTTTGGGAGGGGCTTATGAAATGATTCCACTATATTATGATTTAACAATTTTCAGAGGCCTCACAGTTCAAGTTTCAGGTCTGTATCTACTGTAGAGACCAAATGAGTCCAAAAGAGCAGCAGGGTCAAAAGGACCAACAGGCTTCATGTCTCGACTAGGCCTCAAATGGTCAAGGGAGCTCTTTGGAGCTCCTTTAAAGGAGTGTCTGACACCAATCTTGTTCCAAGACTAACAAAAGAATGACCGCTCGTCTTTTGGAACATTTTCACACATTTAGGACCCACTTTATACCCATTTTTATAGCAGGTGTCATTGAACAGGGCATCCTGTTCAATCCTGATATATGATTATTTTATAGTTATAAAGCTTAATATTTAAGACATTATTTATAGTTTCCTCAGGAGGGTGGCGGGCATCTCTCCGTGGGGATAGGATGAGATGCCCCTCCACCCTCCTGAGGAAACCCATTTCAGCTGCTTGCATATGCAAACTGTTCTTGTTCCTTATCTTATAACCAATGTGTAGAGGCTAAGCCAAACTAAAAAACTAATAAATAATAAAATAATAATAATAATAATAATAATAAAATACTTTCAAACTACGGCAGAAAGTATATCTCATTTAACTCTATGTTGCTCAGTCATATATACATCATTCAACAGATGTATATCTGTTGAATGAATGCTAAACAATACCTTGTGAAGGTTTAATTTTAGGTTAAATTTTATAGACTTAAGCTCCCTCAACAATACATTTAAAATACAAAGGACTAAATAATATCTAAAAAACTACTTCCTTTTTTGTCTCTCATCTCATCTTTTCACATTTAGGTGGTCTTCATGCTTCTCTGTAACTATAATATTCCAGAAATCTAAACTTTCTGACTTTCATCAGGAGGTTTTTCTGGCTTGGACACTGATTTACAAGCATCATTTCTCTCGACAGAGGGGTTATATGTGGAACAACACTAACATTTTTTATAAGTCATTTTTTTAGGATAATTGCTTAAAAAACAGTATTATATTAGTGAGTCAGCTGTTCAATAAAAATGGGTTCCTCTACAACTACTCAGAACTCCTCTTTAGGTACAATATACCAGTAACTCCAAAATAATTCTTCCTAGTTTTTGATGTGATTACTTCTGGCTTATAAATGTTATTTAGGACTCCTGACCTCTCCCTGTCCCTGTCAGTGTCTCTTACTGACCGTACTTGATCTTCTAATAAATAAACTAAAAGAAGTCTCATTCAAGTTGATCAGTAGATCTTACTCTGTTAAGCATCTTTAACATAAGAATGACATTGGTGTGAATTGAATGAACTGAACTGCTCTTTCTGTGAATTGCATCCTGTCTCTTATTTATATTGGTCTTGTGAGTTTATATATTATAAATTTCAAAACACTAACTTTTCTGTTGTTGACAGCATTTTCTCTAACTGTGCTTTTAATGATAACAACGTTTTACTTGGCTGTTTTGATCATAGTGGCAAAGACAATACAAACTTTTTAGTTGGCACACATGTCCTAAAAAATATTTATACCAGATATTAGGACATGCACAATGTCTACATGTGTATTGTTAATGTGGAAATAATCACCGACAAACTTGTACATCTTCTAATGTGTCACTCACCTTTACATTACCCCTCAACAAAGTACTGCTGCAAAAAAAAATGGCCAGAGTTTTATGAGATAAATCTGCTCTACTTTTTTTTGTAGTTGAAAATTGATCTATAATTTTTTTTTATTCAATCTTATAATTTAAATTTTTTGCATGTTACCTGCTCAAACTTTGTAACATTTTTCTTAGAATTTTCTTTAATATCTCTTCTCTTCTCACCTACATCTGAGCAGATGTGAGGAACAACAGCAAAAGAGTTATAGCTGTTTTATGAATATACAGGTACAGACTAATGCCAGACTCATAATAAATCAGGTGCAGATCTAATAATAATAGTAATAATAATATTTACTTCATTAATCCCCTTGGAGGAAATTTAGGAATTAGGCTGCTGCAGTACATTATCTGTTGTCTTGGTGGTGGGGGGACACTGGAAAACCATGCAGACATATGGAGAACATGCAAACTCCACCCAGAAAAGCTTGGAATCAACCCAGGACCTTTTTGCTGTGAGTGCTAACCACTATGCCACCATGTCGCCTAACTTGCGAATTATATTGGTGAATCAAATCATTAATACAATCACTAGAGTCTTTGGAGCAGTGTACCTGTTTCATGCTGAGCCGACCTCTCTCTAGCTCCTGACGGAAACCCATTTTCCCATGGAAGAAGCCACGCTGGTTTATTAGTGTTGAGGTCTGCTCTAGTCCCTGACATACTGGCCTGCCCTCTGAAAGGTTTGCATGGAGGCCAATAGGGATGTTGTGCCTGACAAGAAAAGAGAAAATTCTGTCATGCCATGCAATCCAAGTGTTGAGTGAAAAAAAACAGCAATAAACTTAGAACCTTATAACTGTCAAGGAAAAATCTAGTCAAAGATGAGCTGGAGGAAATGAGGAGGTCAGGAGACAGTAGATGTCTTACACAGAGGTATTTATTGCAGAACTCGACGTCGAGGAGATCAGTACTGGCAACATTCACAAGTAATCATGAGTTTTGCAACCACCAGTCTGAGGCTGTCCTGAGTGTAAGGTACATTTAAACCTTTGTGTCCCCACATGACTCTAGTTCTACACTACATATCAAATAAGGCCAAGCTGTACACTTTCAGGATCTTACTGGATATTAGAACATAAACAAATTTCTACCTAACTTGAGTTGAGCTTTATTCTAGTGAAGCGTCATGAGCTATCCTCTTGCCTATGTAACATCAGGAAAAGCTAAGCCCTCAACCTTGGTCATTATGGCAAGGGCAAATTAGAAGAATCTGCACAAATAACTGTAAGACACAACTTTGATTATAACAAAGGGACTACGTGACACAGCCATCAACATTGCTCGACTTAAGTGCAAAGAAGTATAGTGGCAGAAGTAAGAAGGCCTAAAGGGTTAGAGAAATTCCTTCACAATAACAACCACCTTGAACAACAAGCTTTCCACATCTGGTAATAACATGAATCCTGAGTGATCTGGTCACAAATGACTTCAGATGTAAATGCATACAATGCATTCTTTATGGGTTATGTCATTTGGTTGTTATGTTGTTATTGGTTATGTTAGGTCATACATCTGTTTGCTATGACCACATTTATACTAGATCTGGTACAACTATGACAACATTTTTTAACAGTATGGATGCAAACGCGTCCAGGCCCACAAAGATCAACTGATGTAACTAATGCTGATGTTTGTGAACATAATGTTTTAGCTGATTACCCAAAGACTCCCTTAAAAATTGGGCAATTTTAAGAGTTGCTGATTGAGGAGAAACTTGACTGTCTTCCCAAAACAGCTATGGCTAAATCTTGTTTATTTATGCCTTCTAGTAAATGCTGTATTTCATGCAACTCAATAGTTCTTTCTTTCATTGCAAAAAAACCTAAATTGCTCGTCACCTAAATTTATGAAAAAGGAAACATTGTTGGGGATGAGCATGTTAAGTTTTATAAATACAGAAAACAGGATGCAAAATAAGCTTCTTTTTCACCCCGACTTCCTATAAAGATTGGAAAATTCTGAGAGTTTGATAAAATTTCATACAAGGGGGGAAACGGTGTAACGCCAGGTGCCAATGCACATACTTCGAGCTGTCTATTTCTGATTAATCACCTAACAGGGAAGTTAATACCAGGCCTAATTCAACCTTTTCATCACCTTGGTTAACAAGTAATTTGGGTGTATTGTGGAAATGCTCAACTACATATTTTTTTGCTTTTAATGTGGAAGGTCTGTCAACCAAATCAAATGCAATATTTGTGTTATTTATTATTTCTTTTTGTTTATTAGATATTACAGCTGCAAAGCATTCAATACAGTTCTATCATACAATAGATACATAAAACATAGCCTGAACCTCAGACTTTCATTAATGATTTACTTTTACATTTTGTATTTTGTCTATCTCAATTGTGTATCTTCTGTGGCAGGTTGTCTTGTAATCTGTCACACTACAAAACCCTCCGTAAACTAAAATGCCAAGTGTTAATGTTTTTTTAAAAAAACATTTTAAGTTACGTGTTTGCTGACAGTACATCTTTACTTATACACTCATCATTGTGCACATAGGTAATTTATTCATAGCAAAGAATTTAGCACAATCAGAATGTGCCGCATATAAGACACAATGCCTGTGAAATACAGTATTAATGACTTACTTATATCCGAGTTGCACGGGTAATGGGTAATGACATGAAATGCACGTTGTGTGTGTGGAAAAGTCAAAGAGGAGATGCTATCCTCATGCAGAGCAGAACACTGTTCTTTCTCTGCGTAAGTACTACACTGAATAAAGGCATGCTGACTGCTATCTAATGTAGGTAATATACTTTTTTTTTTTGTGGAATTCCCAGACCAGATTTTTTTACAAATACCCCATAAAACCCTGCTTCAAAAACTCAAATTATCCCTTTAATGTTTGCCATTAAATGATCCCCACACTCTTATTTGATATTTCTGCGCTCCTGGATCCATGCTTGAACTTAAAGTAGTTCTGGTGCACCATGTTGCAGGACATTCCAAAACTCTTGTTTTGGCTCAGTGGAGTGAAGATCCCTGGGATCCCTGGGGAGCTAAGAGCCAGACTAAAAGAGCAAACTTACTGCATTTCAGTTATTTATTAGCTGCTAATGTACTAAGCCAACAGCTAATGTTTGCTCATCCCCATAATTCCTGCAGTCAGCAGCATCACTTTATGAATGAAACAACATGGCTGAGGGACACAGAAATGCAGATGACTCAGTATCAAAAACAAAATAAGGCTACTGTAAGAGTTAGCCTACCTTGACTTTGGCTTTATGGAGGGACAGGAGAAGTCTTGACCAGATTGTGTCATGGGTGATACAAACTGGTCAGCAAATGACAGCATGAGCCAAGCAACATGAAGGGACACAGGGAGAAAAAACCATCAAGAGACTATTGGTGAAAGACAGGATTTTTTGAGGAAAAAGCAGTTGTCATGAAAGATCTGCTAACATCAAAGAAGCATTTCGAGCAGGTGAATGCGTGGTGATTTTCAAAGGGCCACACAGGCGTCACTTGACTGTCAGTTATTAATTGCCAAGTTTAAAAGTCAGACATCATGGGAGAGCAGCTTATCAAACCTACCTGTCTGAAAATGTATAGAAGCTGTGTGGCCCACTAGTGGTTGATAAAGAGAAAGTTGTCCTACTTTCACTTTCCCTCTTCAACACTGTCAAAAACAATATTGAAAAGGTGGCCAAAGAATACTAACCATACATAATATTGTTTTACGTTTATGAATCTAACACCAAAAATAAAAAACGGTACATAAACACTGCGTAGCTATATAGGGGCCTGTTTCAGAAAGCAGGTTTTGTTTCAGAAAGCAGGTTTAGTGAAAACTCTGAGTCTGTTAATGTTGAAATATTTTTTGTGCATCTATTTTTTGGCTTTTTTTTAAACGATTTTGGATCTCAAATTTAATATCAAAATAACAAATGATACACGGTTTGAGAAGCTTGAGTATGTTCCTTTACCCATCCAGTTGAATGAAACTAAAATAGTGTTAGACAAGTCCGTGCCTGTGCTCATCATTTATGTGCAATATTCTACTGGGTGCCTGGTTCTACTGGGTCCTCATGGGTTCTTAAAAAGGTCTTATAATGTGTTCTCAGGTTCTAATGATGTTTGGGTTAAACCTGGCTCACACTACAGGATTTTAAAAATCTTATAAGATTCTAAAATCGGGCTGTATCACACACATAAGGAGAATCTTATAAGATTATCTTCTCTTAAATCTTGAACCCGCACACACTACAAGATTTGAAAATAATGACCAGCACACACTACAACAATGGTCCCCAAACTACGGCCCACGGGCCAACATAATTTTTTATGGCCCTCTAAAAGGTTTCATGGGAGCACCATCAAACTCATTTCTCCAATTCATTCTCTATGGCAATTCCTAATAGAGCGCATGTAATACTGTAATATATAATGTAATACCTGGAGGCGCTCGAGATGCTCGAGAATGAGTTTGAGGTGCAAATCCGTGAGTTGCATACTAACGCAAAAGACATCCGCCTCTTTCAGAACCCATTTGCTGTAGACCTGTACGAGGCACCACCGTCTGTTTAGTTTGAGCTGGCTGAGTTGCAGAACTGTGACGCACTGAGGAATACCTTTCAGTCAGCCGGTTTGGCTGATTTTCACGCTGCAATTCCCTTGGACACTTATCCCAACATTAAAAAGCACAGCATTAAGATGTGCACGGTGTTTGGCAGCACATACATCTGCACCAATTGCTGAGTCTGGCTGTGACCAGACTTGAACCTGACATAAAAAAAAAAGAGTAGCATACTAAATAAAATATTCTTATTATCATTTATTGATAAACAGCTGGTTAACAAGGTGTTATGGCAGTTAATTAATGCTTGTTCTGCTTGAGATGCACTTCACAAATGTAGGAGTTTGAATAAAATATTTGAAATGTTTAAAAAAGTTTAGGCTTAATTGTTATTGATGATGATTACAGCCATTTTTACACAGTGTTTGTTATCACATAATAGCCTAATATAGCCTAAATCACATGAACAAGTATCAGATTGCAATGGTAATATGCTGCAATATTAATCCATTTAATGGGCTAAAGCTCAACTATGGATAGGCCTAGCCTAGACATTGTTCACAGTAACCTACTACGCATGTTTGCTATTACTGATATAGACTTACATCTAACCTCCGGCCCTCCCATTGAGCTAACCAGAGTGATCTGGCCCTCCATAGAAAAAGTTTGGGGACCACTGATCTAACACATCTAAAATTTATCTCACATTTCATGATATGCCTATTTATAAAACCAGATTGACTTTCATCAATTATGGTATGAAGTACAGATTTCAGTCCAGGAGCTAGCATTAAAGCAAATATTTTGTAACCACTGGTAAATAAGGTAATAGGGCACCAAATTGTTAAACAAAACAGGATCTTTTTTTGGGTTTAGGGATTAAGTTGATTAAACACCTTCTGTCCATCATCAGCCGCTTAACTGAGGTCAGGTTGTGGAGGCAGCAGCTCCAACGGGGTGCCCCAAACTTCCCTTTCCCTGGCCACATCAACCCTAATTCTGACCTGGAGATCCTGTGGCATTCCCAGACCAGCAAGGAGATGTAATCTCTCCCCAGACCTGGGTCTGCCAGGGGCCTCTTCCCAGCTGGACCTGTTGAGAGCACTTCCCTAGGAAGGCAACCAGGAGGCATCCCTACCTGATGCATGAACCACCTCAGCTGGCTCTTCTCAATACGGAGGGGCAGCAGCTCTACTCTGAGTCCATCTCAGAAGACTGAACTTCTCATCCTATCCCCACGGAGAGATGCCCGCCACCCTCCTGAGGAAACCCATTTCAGCTGCTTGCATATGCAAACTGTTCTTGTTTCTTATCTTATAACCAATGTGTAGAGGCTAAGCCAATGCTTTAAGCCACTGAGGGAATCCAAACAGGAAAACTCAATTGATGCACTATATTACCTATGTCTGATGAATTAAAGTCAAACTCCTATTGCTTTACGATGCACACAGTTTCTTAATTTGATATCCAATTCTTCTTAAAGTGCATATTTCCAAATCAACATCTGTACATAAGGTAACTTTCAGCATGTTGCTCAGCACAGTGTGCTCAGCACAGTGTACAGAATAGTACAGAACAGTGTTTCCTGATCTGCTCCTACACCATTCTATATGAAGGAAATGTGAGGGAAAGAATGAAGATCTACTGGTAGATCAAGAACTTTGTCCTCTGGCTCAATTCTCTTTTTTTTCACAATAGACTGGTAAAGACTATTCCTGTTGCTCAAATTCTCTGACCAGTCTCTCACTCCATAGTCCCTTTATTCATTAACAAGACCCCTAGACACCTGAATTGTTTAACTTGAGGTGACACCTCGTGCCCTACTCAGAGATGGCAATCCATCGTTTACTGTTTAGAACTGTGGCGTTAGATTTAGAGTTGCTGATCCTCATCCCGGCCATTCACACTCAGCTGCAAAATGATCCAGTGAGTGCTGGATGTCACAGACAGATGGTGCCATTAGAACCAAATCATCTGCGGAAAGCAGGGATACAATCCTCAGCCTGCCAAAAAGTAAACAATTGATTTAATCAATCCCAGTGCTTTGCCACTGTTGCTTAACTACCTTGGTGTCCTTTTCTACGAAAAATGATAAAACCCCCATCATCCTCCAGCTCCACCTGATTCCAGTGATTTTTACACAGTGTTTGTTATCATATAATAGCCTAACATAGCCTAAATCACATGAACAAGTATCAGATTGCAATGGTAATACGCTGCAATATTAATCCATTTAATGGGCTTAAACTCAACTATGGATAGGCCTAGCCTGGCCTAGCCTAGATATTGTTCACGATAACCTACTACGCATGTTTGCTATTAGTGATATAGGCCTACATCTAACCTCCGGCCCTCCCATTGAGCTAACCAGAGTGATCTGGCCCTCCATAGAAAAAGTTTGGGGACCACTGCACTACAAGATTTCGTCAAGATTATCGGACCAGAGTGACGCAACAAGTCATCCGACGTCATCTCACAAGGAAGCGAATGTAAACAAAGCACAAAAAATGGAGACTAGTGCGGTGCTGCTGGCTGTAGCTGTTATTTGCACTGAAAAAATGAAAAAAGTTTGTCAACATGGGTTGTCCACTCTAACTGGGGGTTAGAAATTTAATTTATCGTTACGTTACGTTACGTGGTCGCCCTTTTCATCTCCGATAACTTCCACTGATCATTTCCGGTCCCGCGTAGGCGTCTCCTTCTGATTGTCTACTGTCATCCTCAGCAAAAATGAGTGGCGTAAACCATGTTGGTTGATTTTGTTCTTTTGTGTTGTGTCCGTTCGTGTTGTGTGCTTTGTTGTTATTTTTACGCTTTTGCAATCGTCGAAGCACTTTGTAAACCATTGTTATTAAAAGTGCTATACAAATAAAGTTATTCATATTATTATTATTAATATGAACCCCTTTCTTATCCAACAATCTGTCTAACAAGAATCTTGCTGCATGCCGCATTGATGAGGCTGAAGCTATGATAGGCAAAACAAAGGGATTTAAAAACAGGTTGATGGTAGAAACGTTTAGGATAGTCAAAAGACATGCTGTTGCGCCCAGACTGGCCACATATATATTATGTATGAGGGTTATACACCTTTTTAGCACCATATGTATCTGTTTGAGACAGCTCTGGGTGCCCTTCTATTAATCAAAACAAAAGCCAGTAACAGGCTTGATATACATCAGGGGTCCGTTTCACAAAGCAGGTTCAACAAACTCTGAGTCTAACCCTGAACTCTGAGTCGATCTACTCTGAGATAGAAAAACTCTAAATTTTCGGTTCCAGGACAGCTGATTTGAGTTGGTAGTTGATCAACTCGGAGTAGTTTCACCTGGAGTGCAACACAATATCTGCTGGGATGTGAGAGCATGACTTTAGTTGATAATGTTGCAAATAAGGACGGATTAGGTTGTGTATGTAGATGATGGACTTTGACGTGAAGCGATAGCGCTCAAAAAGATAATTGTCTGGAAATGCTAGAACATCTATGCGCGGTCTGATAACCATCACCCGGCGAATATTTAATTCTCTGCGCAGTAATGCTGCACCTTCATCCACGGGATCGTTGTCAAAATGCCATGTTAGTGAAATAAGTCGCCACCTACTGTGCCTAATGGACTCCCAATATAGGCCTACTGACTGTTTTTTTTAATGATTTTTTTTTTAAATAACAGAACTATGCTACGCCAAAACTCGCCTACTGACTGAATGAATGAGGAAATCAAATGCCGTGTGTGGCTGAAAGAGGGTGGAGACAGAGAGAAACTCGAGGTTCATTGAGAAAACCTGGTCCCGAGCAGGTTAGGTTAATAGAGTCTGTTACTACGGTAACTGCCGAGAGCTTAAGTTACCTCTCTCTATGAAACAGGCTAGTTACTCCTCTTTCTCGGGTTTGAGTTACCTCCCTTTGTGAAACGGAAAACTCAGAGTTTCCCTCAGTTCTGGGTTAACAAACTCAGAGTTTTCACTAAACCTGCTTTGTGAAACGGACCCCAGGACTTTAGGCTGGCATCACTGGCAAGTATCACACCTCAATCCCCCATCTGAGGTATGTATGCAAGCCCATTGTCACCATCAGTTTCTAAATTAACAGGATCGCACAGACAATGAGTAAGAAAATGTAAGGAATAAGTTATTTTTAGAGCCCAAAAGCCAAAATAACATACAGTCTGTCAAAAACCAATGTTAACAATTTAACATGATTAGCATGCGGATTGTAGATTTTAGATTACAGTTTTAATAGATGACATAGGCCTGCCCTGTTGGGTTATTAGAAAAAAAAAGTTTTGATTGTACAAGACAAGAGACATTTATTTAAGACAAGGGTGGCAACTATTACAGTTTTAGTATTTGCACATAAATATTTGGTATTTAGCACTTTTTTTCTTTTAGTGTCTACGCACGGGACTCCAAGGAAAAAAGGTTGGAAACCATTGGTACAGATTAATAGACATCATATGAACAGTCAGATCAAACATTGGGATTCCCATCTTACTCAGATGCTAAGCGGTGTGTTTGGTCTATTTCACGGTTAATTCTTAGGAACTTAAATATTTTTCTATCCTTCTTATTAAGTTATGAACTGCTTAGGGATAAAATGGAGGTGTGTCAATGTGACATGATGCTAAAGATGTTCAACCAGCTATGCAAGAGTAAGAAAAATACAATACAAAACAAATAATGGACAGAGGGTCAAGTACTTCACCACTAACTGTACTAAGCAGATCTAAAGCGATAGGACTCTGCATATACAGTACACTAGCATTTTAACAGCACTACCTTTTAGCCAGGTCTGCTGCCTCTTTGGCAGCATATGCGTTAACCAGTAGTGATACATTGGAAATGCCTCCAGCCAAGAAGCAGTCTACAATCCCCTGGTTCCTTCTTGGACAGTAGCCAAAATCATCTCCTGTCACCACTAGCATTATTCTGGGCTGTGGCATTACTGCAGGTCTCTGAAAAGAATACAAATGAGACAGGTTAAAACTCACCATAAAGGCAGCTATGGCTCAGCAGGTAGAATGAGTTATCCATACATCAGTTAATTAAGGAGTGGTTTCATCAGCAGCCTTTCTATTCACATAAAAAGACATAATTATGCCTAAAAATGAAACTATAATAATGAAACTATAATCATGATATTTTTGTTCATTTCATCTCTGTTGGTAGAACACAAAGGAGTTTAATGTATATTTGCTAATGTCGAGAGCTAGTTTGTCAATGTTACACTAAACTGATGTTTTGAAGCTGACCCAGGTAATTTAATGATAAGAATCATCCGTGATCAATCAAAAAGATGAGGTGAAAAAAATGTATTCTTAATTTCTTTAATAATTTTGCACACCTTGAAGGCTTCTTATTAAAAACACAGGATTCTGAGTCTTGTTATAAGGTACAGTAATAATGCATTATTAATGACCGATAAGTGACTGCCTCTTTGTTGATTTAATTTGTGCATTAACCCAATTATTTCAAGGTAAACTATGCCTTGTGAGAGCCTGGGCTTTGAAGCCTGCACTCCCACCTATCATCAACTTACAACAGCTTTTTTGGAGAAATTTTCTCCTGCCCTACATGCCTAGAGCTGATAACCCTGAAAATTGGAACTGTTAGCAAGTGTCAACTTTACAAATATGAGAAGGAGAACCGATGCAATCATCATATAGACTCATGTACAATGACGTCAGTTACCACTTATGGTCAGAAATCCTACAGATCAACAGATTCAACAATGAGACCAGCTGATGAATGATGGGTTAGCTCTAACTTATGCATGCATCATAAGTTCTTGTTCTTGGACCTATGTGGGGTCCCCCAGGCAGAAAAAGGGTGTGTAAAATATCAGCTTTAATGTATGCATTAGGTAGACACTTAATACACATAATACAGTCATTTTAAAAAATCTGGGAAGGCTGACAGAGCATGTTAAATTTTTCTCCTTTTGAATATATGTAACTTGGCTAACACAGGTCCTGAATCAACCAGTTTTGAACTGATTAAAAAAAAAACAAAAAAAATCAAAACAACACTTATCAATAACACGTTAGCTTGCACAGTAATCTTGCTTAAACAAAATTTCAATTACCCTATGGATCAGACAGGTATGGCCAGGTTAAAGCTGGACATGGCAATATTCTTGCTTAATATTTCAGATGTACAGTGCATGTACCAAGTATACATGTCTGTATTGGTATTTGACTAAATTAATACCTGATTATTTTACAAATGTATAATCCCAGCTGTATTAGACTTTTAGAAATAACAACTCAAGAGCTGAAGCTAGAAGTCTGGGAGGCTCCTTGTATTTCACATTTTTTGGTAAACAATCCCAATCACAGAACTATTAAAAATATATTCAGTTTAACCCAGATTACTTGCTTTCCTTTGTATTTTTGGAGGAAACTGGTGCAACCAATGGAACATAAAAAGACACAGGTGACAAAGTATCCAAGTGTTACTGACAACTGCCCAAGATTTACTCCTAATTGGAGAATCTACCTGTATTCAATACTCTGCAAGTGTTAATTTTGGACTAGAGGAAAATGGAACAATTGAAAGAACATACGAAGACATTACTATACACAGTATTGTACATCCTGTTCAGAATGACTGACAAAAGAAAATGTTATCAGTTGACTCACATTTTAAATTTAGATACATTCAGACATTAGTATTGGTAAGTGTCTACCAATGTAAATGTCAAAAGATTAACACTGGAACTCTTGATTTCCATTCTCCTTTTTTTCTTAAGTTTCTCTGGCATCAGTTTACTTTAAAAAGATAGCAGCATGAAAGGCACTGTCAGTGGTGACCCTGGCAGTAACATAAGATTCAGCACTTCAGTTATTCTATTCAGCCAGCCATGTTGTAACTGTCCAGGAGACCCATTAACGCAGGTTCATGATCCCTTAAACACTTAGTATAATACCAGAGAGGATCCAAGAAGGACCAGCCATGATTACACAGCACTGTGCATGATGGAAGTGCTGTGTATGTATTTTAACTTACAACAATGAAGTGCGTCTGTGGCCACAAGGTGGAACCAAACGACCTGGAAAGAGTCAGACAGCAGACTCACACTTGTCTCAGAGTACACAAAGCATAGCAAATTAGTATTGCCAATGTTAGTACTCATGGCAATGAACAAGCCAAGCAGTCAGTTTTACTGTAGCTCAACATACTAGATGCAAATAACTCCAAAGCCGATCCTGAATTAACAGTGATTGTTAAATTCAGTCATAAGATACCAAGTGGACTTTTAAAGTATAGCAATGACTGGATTAGCCATGCTTGTTATGCAAGCAAGAGGGAAATAGCAGAAAATTAATATATTTACCAATTTATTATGCATCATGGGGAGAACGCTACTTACATTACTTTTGTAAACTTGTACATTGTTTTGAAAACTTGTACATTCAAGTTCACTTGATAAGTAAGTTTGGTAAAAATTTTTGGACAAATTTTTGGATATTGCCATGTAATAAACGGAGTCTGCCCCAACTGTGTTTAACACAAGAAAAATCATTTCCTACATATGATTAAAAATATTTCTAAAGACATTGGAGAGAACCTAATTTTGTGTTTACCAATGTTAATGGAACATTATAAGAACAAAAACAGGACTAAAAGGGCATGGCAACAAATAAATGAAAACACTGGCCTGTCCCATAGCTTGTGACAGATCTGTGAAGGAGAGAAAGGAGGCAGGTGAAGCTATGTGGGGTTTCCACACTTTTCTAGAAATAACGTTTCAGAACTTTTCTAGGACATTGTCAATATTATCCAACAAACATGACAGACAGGGATCAAAAGTACACTAATATATTCTTATTTTTTATGGTCCATTTAAATATTGATATTTTATTTTTTGAATAGTAAATTGTCATTGTATTTAGCTTGTTTCTTCTGTGGAAAGCCCTTTGTCTTCTCTGAGTGGAAAGTGCTATGTAAAAAATATAGATATATCCTATATATACTGTTATTACTACCTTATAGACATCATTTAAAAAAAAATATTATCCATTGCAGCCTGATCAAAATTAATAAAATTACAGTAGCCAAATATCTTGGCTATAGGTAAATATAGACAAAACTTTTCACACCTAAGTGTGAGATTTAAATTTTAAATAAATAAAGATCGCTAGGATTATTAGCTGCCATAAACAAGTTTTCACAGCAAGTACAAGACAGGAATATCGTTATTGCGCTAACTGTTTTATATGAAAGTTACAAAGACAGGATTCGGGATCACTGTTGTTTTGCCTCTAAGCTAGCATGAAAGGTAGCAACAGGGCTGAATGAACATCTGCATAAAAAGGTGAGCCAGCATACTGGGACAGGGCTGTAACATTTGATTACGTTAAGTAGTCAAATGTCATTAAAGTAGTTAAAATAAGCTTTTTCACAGGATATCTCCTTTATACAATATAATGGCCACTTAATTAGACAAATGTTTTGTTTTGTTTTGTGATGATTTATATATATTTTAATATCTTTTAAGATGTTTAGTTTAGTTTTGATTGCACTGTTCATCCTTAGAACATATTCAGGCTACCTCAGCCTTCTAAAACAGATTTTATTTGTTCTCTCTTTCCTTTGTCAACATAGCTGTCTTCTGTTTTTATATAGTTTGCATATATTAAAATGAATAGGCAACATTGTTGCACAGTTTGTCTGAATATGTGGGATATTAAATGCATTTTCTTTGTCAGGCCTCTTTTTCTTCCTCTTT
Organism: Acanthurus tennentii; assembly: GCA_029783805.1. Taxonomy (NCBI): domain Eukaryota; kingdom Metazoa; phylum Chordata; class Actinopteri; order Acanthuriformes; family Acanthuridae; genus Acanthurus; species Acanthurus tennentii. Next base: position 22,975 of record JAPZDZ010071556.1, read on the forward strand.
TTCATTATAATCATTGTTTGCTGATTATAAAATGAGATCCAACAAATTCCTAACAAATTACATGCAGGTAGCCTCAATTAACTTTATTGTCAGGGTATATGATGTTACAAGTCAGTTAATACTGAAAAAATAGGCCTTGAGAGCAGTGTGCTGCTTGAGAGGTAAACCAAAAAGGTGAATGAAAACAGTTTAAAGTAGGATATGACCAAGACTAAAGACCTGCATTAAAATAATTTAAAAAATGTCTCAGATAGTTAATATGTAGAAAAGAATGTAGTGTTGCTGAATATATGAACATAAGGACACTCATAAATTTAATTTCTGGTCACAAACTGAAAATGTGTTTTAATTATATGGATGTCTTGGTTCACACTCTAAAAGTTTATTTAGCAAGGTTATGGATGTATTAGATTATTAACATTTACATTTTTATCATTTATATCATTATTATTAATTATATAATTTCTATTATTATCAACAGATTATAAGTTCTCATTATACATCCATAACAGCGCAGTTCCCCATGAGCTTGGCTCACATGAATGTGCGGTTCCCGTCCAGAACATGATCCATGGTGGGAAGAACACAGGTATGCATGTGCAATGGGTATGCTCGTTTACAGAGTGAAAAGGATGATGGGGGTTGACACAAATACGCACATGCAATGGCTGCATAACATAACGCAACAATGTCCAGCTACGGCCTAGCAACAGTGCAAACCACACCCAACAGCTGTGTGTGAAACGATTTTCTAAACATTTGACTCAAATCTGAATTTAATTAGATGCATGTTTGTGAGTGATACGAATAAACATGGAAAACAAATAATTTAGCAATTTATTTTGTC
>JAPZDZ010071812.1:0-23720 GCA_029783805.1 Acanthurus tennentii
TATTATTATTATTATTATTATTATTATTATTATTATTATTAATAATAATAATAATAATAATAATAATAATAATAATATTAGAAGTCCCGCAGCATGGCTAGCATACGCAAAAATAAAACAAACAAACAAAAAAACATAAAAATATCAAAAATTCAGGATAAGCGTGCTACGACTTTTCTTATAGCGATGCATAGATGCACAAGACGGTTTCATAAAATTAAAAGGCTACATTCGTTCACTTGTATGGAGAACAAGTGCGCAATAATGCCTTAAAATGAGGCATCATTGCGCACTTTGCAGAAAAGGCAGAAATGATTTTAAAAGTCCTGACAGAAGCTGTTTTATGGAGATTGAGATACAGCAACAGATTTGATTAATGGGTTGTTTACAAACAGGCAAATTTTCCCTTTTCTTGCTTTTCTGAATATTTAACAGGAGAGTGCGCCTCAGCCAAAAATCCATGAAAAAACTGCAAACGCAAATAAACATAAATTAATTTGGAGAGCGCCTATGCTTAAGTAATTTTCACGAAATACGATAGAGAAAATAAGTTAAACTATTAGGTGTTTTAGATGCTGAAACAGTTGTCCTTGCCAGAGGCAAATCACGTACACACTGAAGTCCAATAATTAAACATACTGTAAATCATCTCTGTCTCGCACGCACACGCGCACGTGCATGTATGCGTGATAGTCGTGGACTCCGAACGTTAAGTAGATGTGGCAGAACGTTGCACTGTCTCATTTGCACTTGGACTTGACTCAAGTTGGCCCACTTGCAAAACCTGTTTGCACGAAGTTGGACTTTGGGAAAACTGATTGCCAGCTAGAAGCTGAAAGCTGCTGTCGCAAGACGATATTTTATGAAGAGCTGAACCAGAAAAAAGGGAAGAAGGAAACTTTGTTAAAAAATTGAGCTTCAAGTGAAAAAAAAATGGCTGTTAATAGACTCTCAGAAGAGGAGCACCTGCTGAGCAAAATTTGGCGGTGGTTCAACCATGCAGGTAAGACATCTTATAATGACACCTGATTTATTCATGAGTCTGTCGAAATCATTAGAAAACACAATTAGTACAAACTTATTTACAATTATTTTTATCATAATCATTACATATGAATTAATTTAAACGGTTGACTTTAAAAATGAAAATTTGGTGGAACTGTGTGAAAACTAGTTTTAATAGAAACAGACACACACACCACGTTTTCTCTGTGTAAAGTGAAAATTAACTGGAAGAAATGTGCGGATTTTCCCGGGAAAGATGCAGACTGTGGTAACAAAGGTGTAGTGATTTAAAAACATTGTTATTTTTGTTTGGGGACCTCAGTTTTTCCAAGTTTTTCATCGACGAATTTGGAAAAAATATGGCGACCGAGCTATTTTTCGAATCATGACAGAAGATATGTTTTTTGTGTGCGCCATGGAGACCATGGAACTTTGACGATGGAGCTAATTCGAGAACTTCAGAATGGTGCATAATAAATCGAACCAAGGCCTGATCTTTCCTGTCAATGACTGAGTTTGTTTGTTAAAGCTTTGTTTCAACTGTATTTGATTAAGTCAGTAAATTCAAAGTTTGAGATTAATGCAGGATAATCTTGAAAAATATGGTAAGTCAAGATGCTACTGTTGTTAATGTGAGTGAAGGAGATAAAGTGACCTCCAAGGGTCAAACTGCTGGAGCTGTTGCATTCCCTTATATCTATTTAAGCTTGTACTTGACACTCTGCTATTACACAATGTACTTCAATGTGTTTTGGTGTGAGTTTTATCTGAGACAGAAGAGTTTTTTTTTTGTTTTTTTTTGCAGCATCCTGTGTCCAAGGTGCTATTGTCTCTAAGCAACAAGTTTGGTGCCCACAGGAGCAAAGACATTTTTGCAACTGTTTTGCAGATGCTCTGTTGCTGGTTTTGCATGATTTAATTGAGACATCAAGGCCTCATTGGGTCATTTGAATAGCCTCTGAACTGTTGCTTACAAATCTGATTTATTCAGTGATTTAATTAGTGAAGAATGAATGACTTTATGTTTGAGGCGACAAACATTAGTGTGACGTAACTAAGGACATTTACACAGATGTTGTCTCCAATGTAGAGATATTTGTACTTTATTTGAGTATTTCTATTTAACTTTATAGCTAATATGTTCTCCACAATGTTGCTGTGACAGCCATAATCAATAGTTATTTTGCACATTAGACATGATGACATTTTAACTAATGATGTCTTGTTGCATGTTAAACTACCCAAAGCTTATACGAGTGCAGCCAAAACCTTCTGCTGCTTTCATGTTAATGAATCATTTGTAATAGCCGGGTTATAATATATGTGATAACAACACACAGTTCTCGTGAGGCTGTTGAGACTGAAAGGTGGAAGTAGTACTCTTTGTGTTGATAGCTTTCTACAACTTGTTTGCAGTGCACCTGATGCAGCACAGTATTGTCAGTTAGCATATGTTTGTGAAAATATACATGGTTACAAAACCATTACTATGAGCCTTCAGTTTAATTGTGTTTTAAGGAATTACGATGTGTGACTTTTTTATGTTTTGCCCACACTCAGGTCGCCTCTTCTGGCCTTCAAATGATGGCACTGAATGCCCAGATGCTGAAAGACTTGATGACAACAGGGTCATCAACAATCCTCCTGTCCTCCCTGATTACCAGGAGGAGGAAGAAGAGATAGACATCTTTGCTTTAGAGGTGGAGCGCATGGTAGCTCAGATTCGCAGAGATGTTGAAAATGCAAATGGTCATGGCGGGATTGATGGCCCTAACAGCAGGAGAGGAGAGGAAAGAGAGGAGCAACTAAATCACAATGATGAACAAAATGCTGGGCCTCCCTCTCCTTCACTACAACAGTTCCCACCCCTAAACTTTGGGATGGACTGGGGACAACAGGGTCCTGTTTATAACCCTGAGCTCCATGCTTACCCTTATGCTTTACCTATCGCTTTTCCTTATGCTCCTCCTGCTTTTTTTAATGCTACTCATCATCCTGATCTGCATGCTCCTCCTCAAGCAGGGCCTCACGTTTTGCCTGAAATCGAGAACATTGGGCCACTCTCTGCAGCACAGTCTTTAGATTTCTTTAGTGATGGAAGCTGCCTGGAGGAAGACTCTGAATCCCCCTCAACGTCAGGCTCCTCAAGAAAGAGGAGAAGGGAAGAGAGTGACAAGGAGCAGGCTGCGAAGAGGCTGAGGTGGTCTGATGACGCTCTACATGGCTGACAGTCCTCTGGTACCATCAAGGACATCAATATGTTCACATGACCATTCCTCAATACCACACCTCAGGCATCACACCTCAAAATCTGGCAAGATGGCTGCAGTGACCCTCTCTGCCGTTCACAACTGGCCTCTGCGTCTGGCGAGGCCAGTGATTACAGGTACAGCCCGAGCATCTGGCAGGGCTGAAGATCCCCATGTAGCTACTTGCACTGGGGCCTTTTTGTACCATTGCTACATTTTGACATGGCTGGATCGACTTTTCTTTCATCTGAGGGCTGGTCTTTGCGTCTGGCTGGGCCAGCAATTCCCCAGGTAGCCCTTGCGTCTGGCGGGGCTGTCGACACCTCATGCATGTAGCCTTTATGTCTGGCAGGGCAGATACCTTCAAAAAGATCTCTCACTATGCAGCACTAGTGACTGTGGTTGGTCTGGGATCCTCACAGCAGTGGCTGGAACTTGGGGGTGTCTCTTCAAGTGATGCTTTTCAGTGGCAGATGACGAGGAGTAGATGGCCGCATCATGTCGTGAAGGTCATGCACTGTAGACAGCACAAGAAGAGAGAGGAGGGAAAGCTGGAGAAACAAAACAAATGTCTTCCCTCAGAGACAAACAGACATTAGCTCAATGCTGGCTGCTCTGTACCAGCAGTTTGAAGTTCAGTGACATTGTTGCAAAGAGAAAAACCTGCTGATCAACCTTTAACAGACGACCACCTGAGCAACAGACACTTAGATAATATGGACCACAAAGTTAAGTACATCTATGTGTTTACTTATATGATATTACTTCTATAATAATCTCCATTATTTAAAGATGACTTGTTTTACTAACCAGTTTTTGTCTTTTCTATTCCCAGTGGACAAAGAGGGTGAGTGTGAGCTGAAAAGAGCTAGAAAATAACAGAAATTCAGTTAATGCTATTGAGTAAAATTACTACATTCTATGTCAACACCTGTTTAAACATTTAAAATCAACTATTTAGTAATTCAAAGAACATTTCATTTGTCTCACTGACATTCGCATGTTGTTTTTTCTTCTCTGCTCTGCCTCATCACCTGCAGTTGCTCTCTATGGATAAAGAAGGTGGGTTAAAGTTTCTGACTTCAAATAACAGAGAAACCCATGTATAATACTAGTGTTGTGTAAACTCAATACATTGTGTGTTCAGCACCTGTCTATACATATAATATCAATCAATTAGTTACTCAAAGATTATTTTGGCTGTCTTGCTGACCATCATATGTTGTTTTCTCCCCTTATGTTCATGCACCACCTGAGCTTCTGCTCTCTGTGGATGAAGAAGGTGAGTGTGAGTTTCTCACTTTGAAGGGGAGTGACTGAGAATAGACTCTGATATAAAACAGAGAAATTAAGGTTTTTCATTGTGTCAGCTAGCTTCATTCTGTGTACAACACTTTTTTACACATATAATATCAATTAATTAGTAGTTCAAAGATTACTTTGACTCTTACTGACCTTCACATGTTTTTTTCTCTAATCTTACTCCTTCACCTGAGCTGCAGCTGCAGCTGCTCTGCAGAAGGTGAGTGTAAGTATCTCACTTTTGAAGAAAATTACAGAGAAACTAATGTGTTTTTTGAGATTCTGTTTTCAATAAAACCAGAAACTATTTACAGTAAATATAACGAGAAAATATCCTCAAAGGTATGATCTAAAATTCCAGTGTTGCTGCGTTTGCGTTTCGTGATGTGTTAACGTTACTGCAGTTTGCCAGGAAAAAGTGTAGAGATACAAAGAGTACACATTTTGCAGCCCTTGTGTGCCTCTGAATATCAGCGATAATAACAGAAACTTTAATAACATATTCTGATTGTGGTGCATCCCAGGAACAAAACTGTAAACCACACCTGTTTATCTATTATAGAACGTATTCAGTGCTTTAGAGATTGCTTTTCTTACCAAGTGTTTTTATCTATTTCTCCTTTTCTCTTCTTGCACCACCTGAGCTGCTGCTGCTCACTTCAGCTAAAAAAAAGATTCGACTTTACGAAAAATGTAAAAGATGTTATGCTTTCCAGCTACATGATTAATGCCCTTTATGTTTATGGATATATTATAACTTATTCAAAGAAACACCAGACATTCTGTTTACTAAGCATTTATCTCTTTTTATTCAACCACCTGAGCTGCTGCTCTGTGAAGCTTCTGACTCAGAGACAAAGAATGTGTCCAGTATAAACAAGAGAAGGTAATGTGGTATTTTTCTTCATATTTTAGCTTTTTTCAGTAATTCAGACATTATATTGCTCTGTTTTTTGGACTTGATTTTTGCCACAGAGGTGTAGATTTCTCTGTGGGGTCTTTGGTGGCTCCTGGAACCTCTAATAGTGGATGTCAACCAAAGCAAACAGTGTCAGCATGACATGAGCAGCTTAATGTAAATTTTAGCACCACAACAGTCCATTTAACACACTGAAGAACCTTAGCTCTTACTAACTTTCTTGTTCTGCTTTGTTCTTGAATTTCTTCAAATAAAACACAAGCTGTAAAATCACTGTTTTTTGTGAGGTTCTTCACACTCAGTAATGTTGGGTTACCATGAGGCCTCTTAAACTGTCAGTCACTTAGAGGGTCCAGTCAGTGTGTATCAATGGGAGCACACATCTCTTTTCTACATTTAAGAGCTAATCAATCAAGAGTAACAAGAGTTTCTAATTACACTAAATATGATTCATGACACTTATGTACAAGGCTTATCATACAAACACAAAATCACAATGTAATACTTTACTTACTATACTGTGAATATCATAACTATGACATAAAGTCATTATGTATCATAATGGGTTTTGAGAGAGAGTACTTTAGAAAAAAAACCCTCATTAATTAAATAAGGCATGAGGCATGCATGATGCAAAAAAACAGACATACAGAGAGAAAGAGAGAGAAGACTGTAGACCAGGAGCAATAAGGAAAGGAAAACCAGCTGTAATATTTGTAACTTTTTTTAACATTTATTGACCAGCTGTGAAAAATATTAAAAATGTTGTCACAATGGGTTTATAATGCTCCATTTCTTTTTTTAAAAAAAAGAACTACACTTTCTGATCTGTAAATTTACGTCAATGAATGTAAAATAATACCATAAAAATAACTGATTTAATAAAGAAGTCATTACCCCTTTATGCTGTGAGAAAACAAAATTATTAAAAAATAGTGTTTTGCAGAAAAAAAAGTTTTTAAGTATAAATGCCTTTAATTTGATGAGTAAACCCACAAAATAATGAGAAACAGTTTGAGGTTGTAGATCAGAGAAATTACATCGATATTTCTTTTCACTTGACACAATGCAGCCTCTTATTAAGAAGGTCAATATGATTGAATAAAAGAGAACAAGTGTGCATGACAAAGGGTTGTTTTTGAATTCAGTATCTCAGTCATTAGATATACAGAAGTTGAGAGGTGAGAAGTTATACTGATGATTAATATCCAAGCCAACAAAACTTGAAAGTTTGATATTAAGTTCATAATTGAACCGACTAATGAGATATGAATGAAATGAAATAAAATGAAATTAAATTAAATTAAACCTAATTCAGTGAATAAATCAAGTGTAACCAAACCTGGGTTTTTTGCATTAGAAGCAAAATAAATAAATAAATCAAAGGAAAAATTCACAGAAAGATTCAACCATGTTGATCCCATCTGATGTTACATAAAGATAAAACCCTGACAGGAAACAATTCCAAAACTCTTAATTCTGTTTTTTTTTTTATACAGGCACCTTGGAAAACTTATGTGATGCTTTTATCCACTTTTGACAAAATGCAGCCACTTACTTTGAGTGCACATCTTTCTTTCTTTCACCAAAAAGCTAAAGCAATATCAGAGAACAAACGACATCCGATGAACTGACAAAGACAAAGGGTAAACACAGAGACTGAATACACAGTGGGAGTACAGGGGGGCGCAGGTTAGGTAATGAACACAGGTAAAACACATCAGGGTGGGGCTCCTATTAGCAGTGCAGGTGCAGAATGAAATTTGAATGGTGACCCATACCTTTGAGGATAATGGTGACCTGCCCTGCCTCTGTTAGCTTTGTGTTATTTCACATGGAAAAATGGTTTGAAAACTAATCTCAGTGTCACAGTAACCGACGGCGAGCAGTACAAAGCAAGATAATAAGCTTGTTGTCTGAACTGTAAAGAATGTAGCTTTTGAAAACCCATTTACCCAGAGAGGGCAAGTAAAGTACAAAGCCTGGTCAGTACACAGCTCTGGGGCTCCAGTAAAGCATACAGGAAGTTCTTTGCCCATCTCATTTCAAAGATCAAAATCAAAATCCTGTTTCTGACACAGAAGTGTATCCTGAACTCATAGCTGTGTCCTATTCTATCTTAATGATATTTCCACTACTTACTATAAATAAACTATATTCTTCAGTAGACACTAGTTTAGTTATACATAAATCTTTGTCTGGAGCAATGCTCTAGAATAACCAAAGGACTACGTGCATCCTGGACAATGACAGCCACACTTTTGTCTCTGGTAAGCTCACTAGAACAGAATAGAAAAGACAAGGGATCACTTGAGATCACTTGAGGCATGAGTGTGCGATTGGAGGAGAGAATATTTAGATGCGATTAGATTAGATTAATGTGGCCATGCCACCCATGCAAGCACAGAAAATGGGATGATTATTCTCAGCGATGAGAATACTAATTTAAAATAGTCAAGGTGTATACACGTACATATATTTGTACTCCTCTTTCTTTTGTCTTGTATTAACAAAGCAGGTGAATTGATTAGACAGAACTCTTCAGAGAAAGAGAAAATAAACACATGTGGCCACATTTGGGTTTCGCCGAGTTCAAACTTCATGCTTGGCTTCTTCTTTTCTTCTTCCTTTTATTTCCTTTACCTCCTTATTATCCTGAAACCTGTTTATCTATAATTACATTTTTATGTTTTGTGTTAATCCATTATTATTTGCTCGAGATATTACATTTTGTTTTCTAAAGTTTTTTCCTATAACCCTCTTCTAGAGTATTGTAGTACAGAGATCTAAATTTTTGCTCTCATGGTTCAGTGTCATATTCAGACATCCAACCACATGACTGTGTCAGTAAGAAGTTTCAAGTAATTTTTTTCCACAGATTCACCAGAGGGGCATTTTTGCTCAACTGCAGTCTACCCACTCGATAGATTGACAGATCAGTTTTGTTTTCTTTGCAAAAAGAACTGATAAGTTAACCTGGATTTATTCAAAGGTCACAGGGTGCTGGACCAAGTCAGGCTGAAGGGAAACACATGGGAGAGGCTGACAGGTTCTGTCAGAGGACTAAACCACTGAAAACAGACACACACTCACTTCTGCAGAATAAATATAGTCACCACTGAATTTGATTTCATATTGCAGGCCCAAACACTGGATGTGTGGGTTCCAATCAAACAATATTTGATTTCATATTGTTTGATTGGAACCCACACAACCACAAAAAACTGCACACTGACAAATTCAGAACCAGAGAGGGTTTTTTTCTCTAATAGGTGAAAAAGTTGCTTATTGTGTGCATAAAATAACTTGTTTTGCTATCTGAATAAGAAGGCTTGTACTTGGTATTTGAAATCAGTTTTTTTGTTCACTATTGAGAGTGCCCTTGCCCTTGTTAATATTTTTACAACAATCTAGCAGCAACCAAAACCACACAACCTTTGTCACCAACCTTCAGTGTCACTTTTCTGTGAGGTCATGCAAATGAAGTGAACTCAAGGTGTGCCTCAGAAAAACTGCTCAATAGATGGTTGAATAGCATCTAATAACCACATCTTTGTGATATCAGCAATAGAGAGAATGTACCGCATCTGGCATTCTTTGTAACATTTAAACCCAATAATGCAGCAAAAAGGTCAACTTCAGAAAAAGTTTGGTTAGCTGTGCAGCGGTGAGAAAGTCAGCAAATTTAGAACTTTTGAATCAAGCTCTCTTTTTTATTCAGAGGTCATTTTTGTATGTCCAAAAAATGTGCAACACAGTTCGTTAAAGTAACTTTATTGACAAGTCATCAGAAATCAGAAATTATATTCCTACATGACCTCTTCACATCAAGGCAGAGCCATGACAACATCCCCATTACTATGCTAGTATTTCTGATTGTCTGCATTACTGTTCAATCTACATGATGTTTGATAAGCTCTGTGCCATATTTGGAGTGAAGTCATTTACCTCTTTGCATGTTTTATAGGTATTTTATGATATACTCCCTTTAGGCTGTATATCAGTTCAAACCCATGACACGTGTCCCAGCACATTTAAAGTGAGTCATTGGGAGTTAATGGGGTATTTATCTCAAAGCCAGCACAAGACAAAAAAACCCCAAGTACATTGACTGCTCTTATGATGGTTTCTTTATTTAGTCATGACCATAGCACTCATGATTCAGGGAGGTCAGCGGGAGAGCTAATTAACAGTTCTAGCTACAGGCTAGTATGACTGGTATAAATAAGCATAATGTGAAGGGAGCTTGCCCTTACTCTCTCTATCAATCTCTGACTCCCTCTGGCTCCCTGAGATAAACATACACAAAAGACACAACATTCACACACTGTCAGAGGAAAATCAGCAGGGGAGCTACGTAACAAGCCAACCAATGGAGCACTAAGATTACTTCACATTTGCTAGAGAGCAATGACTCACAACATCCTCAACTTCAGAGAAAACAAAAGACTGAAAGATTTGCCTGGTAACATAGGACTGAAAAAAAAAAAGTGACTGATTAGGTGGCGATTATGAGGTTTGCTTTAGTGAGCTGTATAATGTTTCAAAGGTCCACTGTGTGGGATTTAGAGGGATCTATTTATTGAATATGTCAGAAATTGATTTTATTATTCAGTAGGTTTTCATTATTGCACTTGTCAACTGAACCATCAATGGGAACCCCTGAAGCGATGCAAGCTGACTGGTGGTTGGTACGCCAACATCACATCTGTGCTTACAACTTGTGCGAGACACACATGAACAACAACAACAATGACAACAACAAATGAAGACCATTGTATAACTGCTCAACTCTTTTGTCTATAATGTGGTGATAATGGATTATGAATCTACCGGCTGAATGCTTCTAAATCTCAAAGAAGCAACAACAGTGACCTTGTTATGAGGTCTTGTTTGTGTTTTGTGTCCTGTAAACCAAAGAGGTTTGTGTGAATGCTGCTGGACAACATTTACCCACTAAAAGAGAGCAAAGGACAGCACTGAAGGCTTTTCTTGACCTTTCTTGATGGAAATAATGCTTTTGCTCTCCCAGCTGGCCTCGGCAAGAGTGACGAATATGACAGACAGAGCGTTTGTCCAATCACCTTCCAACTGTTTTTTTTTTTTTTAAACATGTCCCTTCCAAATGCTGTTTATGGGCTGTTTACCAGATGGACATATGAAATAAATCCTATTAATAGGTGAAACATTTTGTCTGGTGCATCAGATCATTAACTTCATTCTTTTAGAAACAGTGTTCTGTGGTAGGCACCACAATGTGATTGTTGAAACTGTGTGAATCAGAATATGACTATCATCCTTTCAATCAGTTATTTGAAAAAAACAATGAGACCTGTCAGCTTTAACAGCACTGAGGAGAGGAATTTGGACAAAAATAGTGTATCAGTGTTGCACCATTGTATGGTCTGTAAATGGAAACACATTCAGCTTGCTAATACACATTTAACAGCATCAACCTACTGAAAGGAGCGTATCCTCAAGCATTTGTTTTTCTCACCGCTTGCATTCAACCATTGAACCACAACTCCTTAACCAGCAGTATGCACCGAACCATGAGTCTTATTTGTTATCTACTTTGGAATCTGCTCCTATCTGAATATGTGTTACTTTAATATTCTCACATAATAATTTACAAACCAAACTTTCTGCTCTAGTTAATAAAACTGAACTGAATTAGAGGTATTCTTTTGCCCTAATTGTCACCTACAGCTGAATTGTTTGTCCTCCAAGATCAATTTTCTGCCTTTTGACCAAGCATAGGATGCCACTGATTTGTTTGCAAAAGTAATTTGAAAGTTTTTGTATCACAATCATTTGTTATTTGTGATAGGGCAATAAATCCTGTCTTACAGACACAATAAGGAAGTCTGAAAGCTAGTTTCCTCAGGATGGTAGAAGCAATGAAAGATTTGTTAGACATTTTTCTATTGAACATATTGTGACATATTGTGAAGGATGTTCATCTCCAGTGACAGTGCAGACAGAATGCTAATCACAGTGACTGCTTTGCCCTTAAGGTCACATTATTATTTTGTACTTTTTAAACTGGCTGCAGATTTACCAAGAAATCTCTCTGTCTGCCTGAATATTGTCAGCACAAGTCTAACCTTTGACTGGTAGAGTCCGGAGCAGTTAAAGTGTCAGGCAGCACATGAGAATGCATAAATCAAAACCTTGATGTATATTTTGTGGATTCTTTCAGATTATTCACTTTAGTTATTTACTGTCGGTGTTTCTAAGTGGGATGTTTTGACACTTTTAGTTTCTTAATGTTTCATTGCATATAAGTCATCTGAATAAGGGGAATTTTCTTGCTCCAAGAGCTTAAAATCCTTATTTTTGGTTTCAAATGATCAAACTATTAAATTTTAGTATAATTATAGATTTGAATACATTTATCAATTTTAGCAATTTTCTTTAAGAGATTTTTGCTCTGAATCAAAAATAAACGGACTCTTTTGAATTAAACAAGACATCCAAACTAGGGGGAGATTTTTATTGCCGTTTGTTCAGGGGTAGTTAGAATTAAATCTGATTTGGAACTATTCAAAAGTAGGACATTTTTTTGACTTTTATTTATTCAATTTCAAGGCAGAACATAATACAAGATGCAGACATGACATCAGGCTTCATTGGGATGAAAAAAATTAGGTGCCATTTCTGATAGGATTTAGTGTCATGTCTACAAATTATTTGCCCAAAGAGTAGTGTGTGTTTGATAATTAATAAAGGACCCAAAGTAGATCCTTGGGGGACCCCACAAAAGAAAGGGAACACAAGAGAAGGAGGCATCAAGTATTAAACAAAATTAAGAAACTGTGACCGACTGTGGCTGAAGTAAAAAAATAATAATAACATAAAATGGAATAGACCAAAAACTTGATTCTTAACATTTGATTGTTAAAGTCAGTTAATTTGAAATTTTCTTTTCTTCTAAAATCCTCAATAATAAAATAGAGAAAAGTATAGGGGGAGATGCCAGTAGAGAAAGAGCAGCCAGTAAAGGCTAATATATTTGGACCATCTCTCTGAAATATGGCATTGAAAAACCAAGTTGGATGCAGTCTGAAGGATGAGTGGAGGGTTATGAAAGTGCTACAGTGCATTTCAGGGTTAAAAGAGAGATTTCACCAAAGGAAGTTTTTTCGTTGAAGGTGGGCAGGAGAGGACATAATGGCTTCTGAGTTCATTGTTCTGATGCTGTCACAGCTCCATTTAAGAATAAATTAAGAGGTTCTTCACATCTCTTCAAGATCTTTTCAATCTTACAGAGTCTAAAATATTTATGTAAGAGCATTGAAAAGGTAATGGCAATGAAATGTGACCTTACTGCCATTTTCTGTTTGCTCGAATCAGGGTTGCTTTTGAAACACGTTCATAAAAAGAAATCAAGAAAATAAAATATTTTCGGAAAGGTGCACATCTTCAGTTCACTAACACATAAAGAACAAAACAAAAAAGTTAAAGAATACTACAAGGTCCAGACAAACATCTGACCACTTGCAAACAAAGACAAGAACTACAATACTTCTTTTAGTGTTTTAGACAGCAATAAGAGAGTTCTTTAGCATCTCGGTACTCTGTTAAGTGATGTACTTTTGAGTGAGACAGTATATGCGTGTGTGTGTTGGTCTTAAGTACGAGAGCCACTGGTGTTTCAAATGTGGGCATGGTGAGGGAAATATGTATAATTGGGTAGTTGTAGAGGACTGTTGGAGGATGAAGTTGGTTGAGAATGAGTAAAATATAGCAAAACCATACATGTGTCTTGTGGATGGACATTTTCTGACCCATCGTACTGCCTTGCTACCCACTGTGCTCCATTAGCAGCTGCAACAACTATTCTGCAAGGCTCATTTCTGCTTGTACAAGTTCATTTGACCAAACCATGTGTTGCAGCACATGGGGATGATGCTCTGCAGAAGAATAGAGTTAATGACTGTGGGATAAATGCACAGCAGCGAGCTCCACAGGCATGAAGCCTGGGTGCTGATTGGCACAGACATCAGGGTTGAGTTCAGCTGACAGCCACTGACACGGCTGCCTGTCTACATCTGAAAGGCTGTTTGCTCAGGGCCACAGGTTCATCAGCATCACAAATTTTGGTTCTATCTATATCTTCTCATGCATGCATTTAGACACATACATGCAAGCTTTGTCTCTGTTTTGCAAAGCCTTTGATGTTAAAGGTTAATTAATAGCTTTGTTTTATCAAAAATTATAGTTAAAATATATCACACATGGACATTTTGACTTATTAACACAGCTGTTTTAGGTTTATTCAGAAAACATTACTCAAATAAAAGGAAACAGAGAATTTATTGGAGATTTTTTTCAGTATGGATTGATACACATTTGATGTTGCATGCCACATTGAGGCAAAACGTGTGTGTGTGTCCATGGTAATAAAAGAAAATGTCACCTAGTGAAACACTGTACTTCACTGATATGTTTTTAATGGTCTTTGGACAACAGTGGAGCTGTCTGGCAAAGAGGAATGAGACATGGATTCACAGTTATTCTTGGTCTTGACATGGGATTTAATGATAACATGAAAAACCTAGAAAATCATTAGACACCGTTTAAAATAGAAATATATTCTCACTTTTTGACAGTGAGTCAGGGCTGATTCCTCCTAAAGAAGTTTGAGTATGTCCTCAGGCTTAAAAAAACAGAATTTAAAATCACCTGAGAGTTTTTTCTTACAAACTTTGTCACATTGCCATCTGCCAGAAAGATATTTTCTGCTTTGTCACGCCTACACAAACATACATACCAAAGGGGAATTGCAGTGTGTTCAGACTATATTTACTACATCAAAGCATATATTTTATTATGTAAAAAAAACACTTCTAATGTGTGAAGAGGATATCTCAAAAAGGGCTTTAATGTACAAGTATAATAAGAAAATGCAGATAGATCAATATAGCAAAGTCTAGATTGCACTTTGCTTATATCTTAAGAATCTGCAAAAAAAGAGGAAAGATAACATGTCGTTGTTACTGCAGGCCTGCTCCGAAGCAGAGGTAAAAAAGGTTAAAACAGCCTTAGAGGTTGTTTAAAGTAATGATATGTGATAATACATAATAGTTCAAATGAAACAGGTTCATTTTGCATTCAAAGCTGAACTGAAAGAGTCAAAGTGTGAGGCTGTAGTTGAATTTAATGGCTGACCTGCTGCAACCCAGGTGGTCTTGGAACTTACCTGGAATGAATGTGGAGCTGCTGAAAGCCTTAAAAATGTAAATGTCAATGTAAAAACCAGGAGGCCAATTAGTAAGTAAGAGCTGTTTTGCGTAGAGGCTTCGCTTTTTTTTTTAAGCCTATCTTCTCTTCTCTGTCTAATCTTCTCTCACCTTTTATTCTCACAAAAGGTTTATTAATGAACTTCTTCCTTGGGGGCTAGCTCAAATTGCAAAAGTAAGTATGAACAAAAATAAAAAGAAAAGTTACTTTGTGTCAGTTTTCAAAGCTGTTTCATAAATTGCTGCTGTTATTTTTTTAAATAATTAAACTGTCAGTCTTGGTTAAAACTAATTACATAACAACAGAAAAAAAAACACTGCCATTGAAAAAGAGAAGTGAGGCAGTGCAGAAGATACTAGTTCTTAAGGCCTATTCAAGAAGTGAACTCACTAAAGTCACTTTCACCTTTTCATTTTCAGCCTGGACTTTTGTTTCAGCAGACATGTCCTTGCTTGAGGATTTAAGAGTAAAGAGACAGCTCAGTCTCCTTGGATGTGTTTGTTTCTGCTCAGGCAATGATGGTTACCTCAGGTTGTGTAAATTTAGGGGCATCTTGTTGAAGAGAGGCAGTGATGTGCAGGGCAGACGGCGTTTGACCCAAAAAAGCTTTAAATTTAGGCATATAAAAGTTCGCAAAGGTTTTATAAAACAAAGATATAGTGCAAAATTCAAATCTGCTTGATGTCATTTATATATATTTAAAACATCTTTAGGATGATTATTTAAGCATTTCTTATTATACATATTAGGGTTTTTCAAAACTTACAATTTTATATAAAATCAATCATTTTTGAAAAAAAAAAAAAAAAAATATATATATATATATATATATATATATATATAGTTTGTTGGTTCATGATCTTGAAACACAGTCTATTGTATATTTTTTAAAAAGAAAAGATATATGACACTAATTTGTCTTTGTATTGATCTCAAGCAATGTTGTGCCTGACAGCAACCTTTTGTCAGAAAGTCCAGTTTCACCACCTAAAGCTGCACAATTCTGACCAAAATGCAATTGCTCTCATCACTATCAAGATCAAATATTTTTATGTCACTTTCACATTTATTAAACAGAGTGCTGCGGTTACTTCCTTGTTGAGCTATGTCAGTGCTGATGTACAACTCTTAGCATCAAAATAAGACTGTTCTTTATTCACAATACATCTACAGTATTAGTATCTACAGTACAAGAAGCAAAATTTAAAAAATGTATATCAAAACTGTATCAACAGCAATGGATAGGTGAAGGATGAGTCCAAGGCTTCAGTGAGGTCACTTTAGGCTCATTGTGTAGTTTGTTCATATGGTCGATGAAAATTGTTTTGTGGTGCAAAAACAAGTCATCTTTGCATATCATTAAACACACACACACACAGCTGAACACACACATTTGAATATATTTAAAAATCAACTAGCTGCCAACAGTAGCTTCTTGAGACAAGGCTAGCTTCAGGTGCCAAAAGATTTGTTTTCAAACTTAGTTGCTAATCCTTGAAGTTTTTGACCTTAGCTAATTGAAACTACAAACCTCAAAGAGAACCCCAAACCAAACATCTCCACTCCGTCTAACTTCATCTGAATGTACTGTAGTGAGTAACAGAGAGCAAGTTTTACCCAGCATGCCTTTAATAGGGGTTCTCAACACAAGACCAGGTGTATACTTCTGGTGGTCATACTTTTAGTACGGAGTTCCAGTAGATCTGAAGGGCTCAATCACTGCATTTCCATGTGTATCAAGCTTTGCAACTGTCAATCAGATCAGCAGTTGTCAGGGAAAATGAAGACGAACGTACAGACTCATTCAGTTTAAATTCAAATTTTATTTTGATTATTTATGATGTGTGAACTTCCTTGGTCCAACTTTGATATTATTAACTCCAAAACAATTATGCACCTACAGAGAATACAGGACAAGGTTTTTTAGATTTGTCTCAGGAGCTTTCTTTTTGCAGAAGAATATTATGTAAATTAATTTATGGCTGCATGCACAGATTTAGTAATGGCTTCAAATTGTGTGACTAGCTTTTAGGGTCTTATCATCTCATATTATCTCCCATCCCCTTAAACAGAAATAAAGTGATGTGTTTCTGTGCAGATTTGAAGAAGTTATGTAAAATAAATTGAGGATTATCTGCATAGCACCATATCTTATAAAAGCAGTTCAAATGCTGCACATAAAGACAGAAAATAAAAGTATTTAAGAAAAAAAAGAAAATATTGAAAAGAGTCACGCATACATACTAAAAATACACAAACATATACACAGATACAGATATACGTGCTGTACAAATACAAGCAGCTTGCTGTCTCATCCTCATCTCATCTCAAAGAAATGCTAAAAGGAGCCAAAGAGCAGTTCATATGCCAATCATGTACATCTCAGCTCATCTATTTTTCAGGCTTTTTTAACAGAAAAATGCTCAATGTGCACTCAGGATTTGCGAATGCCTTTGAAAAAATGTTTTCAAACGCCTTTTTATAAAACACATAATTTATTTTTAAAAAGGTTATCAGTCAGCATCTGCGATTATTCAATGTAAAAAATACTGTTGAAATAATAAAAAGCTTATGTCCAGTTGAAGCATCCATTCAGGAAAAATGAGGACTGTTGAGAAAAAAAAATACAAAACATTATGGGGTACTGAACAATAAATAAAGTTAACAATCACATCATGCGTTTTATTAGGTTAGACATGGGATTGTGTCTGTGTATTCTGCAGCTACTAACAAGTAAACAGTAATATTTCCAGACAATAAAAGTATTTCAACACATTCTGTGCAGAAATAAAAAGAGATAACTTTTTGATTGTCTGCTGTCGGATACAATGGCTTATATCAGAGTTATTCATCGCAGTCAGCAAGAATCTGCTATGCAGTTAAAGGAGTCACTTAGGAGTCACTTTCATTGTGCTGCAGTTTAACCTAGCTGTGCGTTTCTTTTCAAAAATAACACTTGTTTGAGCAACATATACTGTGGACAAGTATATGGAATAATTATTAACACAAAGACAATCTAGCGCTCGATGCCTCTGTTAAAAGCTGTGAGGGCCTTTAGGGATGTTCTTTGATTTTAATCACCATTGTAATTTCAGCTGAAAAAAGAGCTGAAGCAAAGGACGTCTGTAGAGTGGAAGGTCAGCACCCCTTTTTTTGTTCAGCAGTTTTTCTCTATGTGCAGTAAGAGTACCAATGCATAATAGCGTAGCTTCAAGCCTTTTGAAATTGATGGATATGATAAATGAGATCAAATAAACACTGGCTCAGTGCTAAAAGGCAAAAATAGACAAAAAATAGTGTCACTTAATGATAAATACAGTGAAAAAAAAATACATGATCAAAATTAAATTTAAAAAGTTTAATGCCATTTTTTCAAAAATATGCCTACGAATGAAAGCTGCACTTCTAATGTAATACATATAATGTGTAGTTAAATTGGAGAAATACAAAAATATTGTCCTATAAATTTAATAATTGCACAGATCAAGCAGGAACTGCACAGGGGTAGTTTAACAGCAAATGCTGTTGTGCTTCTGAACTAAGTCCAGTGCTTAAGCACAGTGGTGACAATGCTACACCACAACAACATTTGGCCCTGCTCTGCTCATGTTCAATGAGTCAGTTTGAATCAGTCATCACTGATTGTGTTCTGTCAATACTTAACTTTAGAGTAAAAGAATTTAAAACATTTTAAGATGTATGGAATTTACAGGGCAATGTGAAGCAGAAATGAAGAATAATTCCTGTATCCACACTGTGATTCTGATCCACACCAAAGCATTTGGGGTTCTTCTTCAGGTGATGCAAAAAGCTTCATGAAAATAGAGCTCTTATTCCATAATCCTGCTAACAAACAAGCAAACCAAACCAAAAACAAAACCACCTTGGCTGGGGCAATAAAGTGGATGCAAATGATTGACAGTATGCATGATTTCCTCTGGGTTCTCTATTAATACAACAAAGAACCAGTCCTGACGAAGTAAAAATTCAATCCACAAATAGGATTTTAAGTCATGTGTAATTATTTCTGCTATCATTTCTAAACAGTGAAAATCACCACTCAGTTCATTCACATTTATTTAGTTCCAGTGTATGTTCCAGTTTAGAGAAATCAGACCAGATGACTTCTTGCTGGATTCAGGAAAATGGTGAAGCATCAGTTTGGCTGTTGAGCAGGCTGAGGCAGGTAGATAAAATAGCATTTAATTATCAATATGACAAACATACACTCAGATATGCCCTTCACAATATATCTAAATGAGTAAAAGCTCATGACTATGCTGTGCGAGGGTGTGAGTAATGATTGATTTATTTTTCCTATAATGCCCTAAAAAACAGACTGCTTTCCTCAAAAGTCAAATTTATCATTTTCTTATATTTTAACTTACATACAGAGGTAAATACAAGTTCTCTTAAGCTTATGGTGTGCTCATTCTTATTTAAACCAAGATATTTTTCTAAACCAACCAAACTGCAACCATTTCAGTTCATTTTAATTGGGTTTAATTTATGCAGACTGAATACACAACACAAGTTATCTCAGAGCACTTTTATCCAGAAAAAGGTCAAGATCATACTGTTTATAGCAATATACACACAGACCCATCAGTTCCCACTATGGTCAAGCACACATGATGGGATCTTCAATTTCTTATGGAAAATTGAAAAGGACTTGAGCAAAGTTGCTGTCTCTCCTGCCTCAGCAAATTAATGCTGCATCTTAAACAGGAGTCAACAGAGAAAGATTTGCAAAGCTCCAATTCTCCAATTTACTGTCCATAAATGTACTGTAAACATACAATGAAGCCAATGAAAACAAAGTGCATCATTAAGCTTGTTAAGTGACAAGTGTGCAATGGAAGCAGACAGAGTTAACATTTTATGAAAGTGTGATTCACACCATGGAAATATAACCACAGACCCTCCCAAGGAAGGAACAACATTTATTCATTCATGCCTTTTACCTCATGCACTTGTTTGCTTTCACTGCTCAGCATAAGAGTATGTACTGGCTGTGCTGCTTTCACTCCTCAACAGCCAGCACACACACACAGCAGGGCAGAGACACATTAAGGTACTTGAGTTGATGACAACTTGTTACATATTATTTGTGCAGTAAAAGCTTTTCAACAAGAGCAATTCATTAACATAATTTGTTAAAAATAGACAAATTCTGTCTTGCAACATTACTATTTTCAGGGGGAATGAGATGAAATTTAGGCTTGCTTGAGCATTGCTAAGAGCATTTAAAATTATGCATGAAGGGCCATATTTGTTGGATTTAACGACCTACTCTGACTTTAAGGTATAAGGGTGTGTTTATATGAGTGTCCCTCTTTTAATTGTTCTCTTTACAGATCTGACTAGTCTGTAATTGTTTCAATGTTGGACAACAGTATTTCTTATAATGCTCTATTCCACAGAGAGTAGTACTGATGCCAGACTTTTATCACGGAAAAATGGAGGATTTAACCTGAGGTCAGGCAAAATATTTGGTTGCTCTCTTCAGCGTGTCCAAGGAGCAACAGTTTCAATAACTGACTGTGAAAAAGATGAACACATAGCATGGAGAGATGCTCTCCTTAACAAAAAGACCTTACTCGAAACCAAATAAAATTGTTAGTAATGGCAAAAATGCACGTTAAAATGTATCAAAGGGAAAGCAGTTTGAGGCAAAACCACAATAAAATTGATTTTTTATTTTGACAGCAAATGGCACACAGAGATGAAAGCTTAATCCAGGTGAAATTGAAAAAGCCAGTGGTTCATGATGTTACATTTCATATGAGAGAGGACACTGATTTTCCGAAGGCCAAAACATTATTACCAGGTGATTTTCTCCCAACATCACATCGAGCACTTGAGACACCTTCTAGAACCAACATTTGGGTTGGAATATTGGCTTTTATCTGAACAGAGGACTTCACATATGCATTTTTCAATTAGAGAAAAACTACATAAAATATTTATATATAATATACATTGTATATAAAAATTAAATTCACTCCCATCTTCAATGACTATGATGTGTGTGTGAAGCTGCTAACTTCTCATCTAAAAACAAGGTTTACTGTGGAGGGAAGGGAGGTTCAGCCCTTTAAATTTTCCATAAATTTGATATCTGTTGGATTTCTCTTGGTGAAGCTTCCTCTGGTCGAACAGGTTGCTTCAGTCATGAAAAACTCATTTTATTCTTTTGAACTTAACCTTTTCCTTATGTTGGTTTGGTTTCATTGTGATTTTGGACAGAGCAGTGTGGATGCAAAATTTAAGAAGTAGGCCAATTTAAAAATTAAGAGTCGGTCAGTTGTAGTTTAGTTTCACATAAATATGGCCAGTAGGTTTTCCATAATCCTGCTAAAAAACAGGCAAGTTAATAAAGTGGAAAAAATAACTCCTTGGCTGAAGTAATAAAATGAATGCAATGAATAAAAGGTGTACAGAATTCTTTGGTTCATTCATTAGAACAATAAAAGAACCACTAATCGGTCCCTCCAGGAATTCGCAATGTTGCGATCGCAACAATTCACACGAATTCAACCAATCTCTGACCTTTTTGTCCAATAACTGCGACTTTTCCACAATTTTGGCCAGCCTCCAATGAGTTCCACCAACCATAGCAGTCCCCAGCGCAAATGTAATGCACGTACGTCACCAAATTCACTTCCTGTCATGATTCTCTGTCCGTTAATTATTTTATTTTCTCCCTCATGTTTCATGTCTTGTCTTCCTGTTTTATTTTGTGAACACTCACCCCTGTCTCTGTTTCAGGTTCCTGTTTGCCCTGCCCCCCCCTCCTCGTCTGTGTGCACCTGATCCCTGATTGTGTCTCCCACACCTGTTACTAATCACCCCCAATCAACCCTGCATATATTCCCCTTTGTGTTTTGCCTCATCGCCAGTTCGTTGATGTTCTATACTCATGTTCCAGCATTCTTCACAGCCATAGTCATAGCCTTTGTGTATTTCGAACCTTGCTTGTTTTTTGACCTTACCTTTTGCCTCACATTTTTTGGATACCTTCGCCTGTTCGCCTGACTTCCCGTGTACCGACCATTGCCTGTAAATAAACCTGCCTTTGTTGTGAACCGAGTGAGTCGAGCAGTTGTATCCTTCGAACATCTAGCCACGTTCCTTGACACTTCCTTGTTTATGGTCTGAAGATGCAGACATGTGCGATAGTAATGTCTCTCACTTACCAACAAAAATGACTGCTAAAGACAGTGAAAAACAATTCCCTGATGTTCTTCATGAAAGTGGAGGTAAACTGTTTTGCACCCCATGCATTATTGTGGTGGAACACAAATGAAAATAGTTGATGGACAAACACTTTTCTACGGCGAAACATATTAGGAGAATGGGTGAAATGAGGGGACCACAGACCAGACAAATCACGGTGACGGAAGCTGTTGCATCCAGATCTGTCGAGAGCACTGAAAGAATGAAGGTAAGTTAGATTAATTAGTTGACATGACAAGCTGTGAGCGTGAGTGTGTGAATACATGTGTGCCAGGATGTGAAATTAACTTTTTAAACCACTGACAGATATGTACAAATATGATTCATTATACAAAACAAAGAAAATAAAGCAACTTTTCAGCAATTTTCACTGTCTCCCGCAATTTCATCACAACAAATACACTTAAAACATTGCAACTTACATCGCAATTTTTTAGAAAAGCTGCCGCGAATTCAGGCATTTTAGGCTGCAACAATCTTGAAAAACGCCCACAAAATCCTGGAGAGACTGACTAATAGTAAAATCAACAGTAATCCACAAATAGTACTTGAAGTCATGTGTTATTATTTCAGCAATCATCTCTGAACCAGAGCCAGAGCCTGCAGTGAAAATCACCACTCATTTCACTCACATTCAACTCATTCCAGTTTCTGTTTAGCATTTGGACAAATCAGACCTGAAGACATCTTAATGGATTCATGAGGGAGGCTCGGCACTTTAAACATTCAATAAACTGAGTTTGTACTGGAAGTCTTTGTCCGAATGAAGCTGGTTTGACAGCTTTGTCTTAGAAAGAAAAATGAAGATACTGCCTATTTCTGGCTAGGCTATAGAAAAACTCCACCACCACCAACACCAACAACAACAACGCAATTTCACTCAAGCTTGTTGTCTGTTTTTGAGTCAAAAAGTATTATGTTTTTTGTGACAAAATAAAAGCTTGGAAAATATATTATTCAAGAGTGTGCTCAGGTAGGCAAGACTGCCATGTAAAAGTAGACCAAACCAGGAAGACTTTAAAATATTAAACTTTAGTTATTATACCCTTAATTAATCAATTTATTCATTTTGAGTGTCAGGGTTTGTGTTTTGTGTTTTTTAATGATTGATGACTCATAATTCATCCCAATTTATGCCTCTGCATCCTAAGCAGACCACACCACCAACTAGTGTTTTGGCGGCATAAGTGCAGAGTGACTCAGAGACACCAACGGGCGAGTATTAATGCTTGTGAGGGCGTAGGGCACGCGCGTAGTCTATGGCGTGGAACTTAATCCAAAGCCATAAATCAGCCTTTTGCCCACGTTAATGATACATCATAGTTTTGACACCAAGGCCTTTGGTCAGAAGTGTCCTCCTTCTGCTCAGGATGCCAGCTGATTTTTTGTTTCCGCTTGGGCACAAGATTTATGTCATTATTTTATAGTTAGAAATATTTTTAAGGGGTAATAAAGAAAAAAAACGACAGAATATCAGACTGTTTTGAGTTATGAGCACTGAATCTGAGTTTTATCGTTTGTCCGGCAAAAAAGCGACAGTTCAAATTTGGAAAAATAAATTTTCCAGTGCATTTATGGCGGCCCGCTACATAAGCCAGTGACTGACTGTCATAGGTTCTCATTTTCTTATTATTCGCTTTCTATAAAATTGGTAAAATATTATTTAATGTAAAACAGGGGTGCTCAATACGTCGATCGCGATCTACCGGTCGATCGCTAAGGTAATGTGGGTAGATCGCATGGCATCGAGAAAAAAATCC
>JAPZDZ010072611.1:0-23503 GCA_029783805.1 Acanthurus tennentii
TTACATATGGAGCAGGTCTAGACCACACTCTATAAATACATTTCTATTTTAGATTTATAGGAACCCAACAATTGAAAACAAACTTATATCCTTGACTATCTCTACTTTTATAATAAATATTTCTGATATGAGTTTGTGGATATGAGTAGAAAAGTGTTAACATGACATAACTGGGGTCACAGACAGGTCACAAGGGAAGTTAATTGTACGTCTTTTCTGCCAAATGTGCATGCCCTAAAGGCGAGATATAGATGACAACAATAGAAATGATGCTAGCTTGGACTAAGCATCACATGTAAGGTAAAAAAAAGTTTTTAAACTTTTTTCATATGATTTTACCATTTGGATGGCACTTTATAATTTTACATTTTTATTTATCTATTTTTATTTACATTTTCAAACTAAGGGAAAGAAACACAATTAACTGACCAAATTAAAGGAAAATCCAAGGAAAATCCCAGTTATCAGACTTTGGACACAACAGTGTAGTGTAACTTCATAAAGAATATGAGTGAAAGAATCTGTGGCAGCCTCAAAGGCAAGTAACAATATGACACAGAGTCCACAAACATCCTCTTCACAATACAATGTATGTGCAAGACGATAACTGATTAATTTTACCATCAAGAGGCATCTCTAGCAACTACTCAGGCATCTTTGTTGAGTCTTGGTTAAAGAATGAAAGAGGTAGACATAGTTGCTAGCTCCAACTATGTCTGCCACCTCTCCCTCATTGAGCAGACAGACACAAAAATACAGAGAACGGAGCACCTCACCCGAATGTGATCAACCTCAAGGCCTGCTTCTGGCAGCAGATTGTTAAAAATCACCAGCTTATATAAAACAAAAACCTTAAATGGATCTCCATTGATATTTGGACAAAGTTTATCCCTGAACTGGATGGCATAGACAATTGGTCCAAGCTGCCGGAAGAGATTTTAGCACACGGTCTTGGAAGGCTGCTCTCCGAGCAGGACACGTGATCACACATAATGATAGCAAGGATTACAAATGGCTTGTCAGCAGTTTGCGCTGCATTACAACTCAAATGCGATACACTTGTTTCTTGACTGCCCCGCAGAGGTAATGATGCAACCCCAGGCTTTTGACAATGTTTGAAAGTGACTCTGGGTTGCTGCCATGGGTAGTGGTTTCATCCACCTAGCACAGCAGTGTATAGTATCACCAAAGGCACTACCGACAAGGCTGTTTTCTGCCCAAAAGGATGCTGAGTCATTTGCAGGGCTGTTGACTTGAATATTTAAGCCCCTGGGAACCCAAATCACCTAAATCTTTTTAAGTATGCAATTTAGGGTCTTACATGCATAATAAAAAGCATCATAGGTATCAGAGATTAGCCTGTATTCAAATTTGAAATATTGCCATTTTAGTTTGTTTTAGAAAAACAAGATTTTTTCAGATATTTACAAATTCGAGATTATATTATGAAAGAGATTAAAATTGATTCTAAAACTGAATTGAATGGCATTATCCAAATTATAGTGGATGCGCATTATTAGGGTAAATCTCCGGCCACTTCAGCTTTTTATAAAGCCTTCAAGAAAAAAAGAGAAAGCTCAACACTATACCTTAAAAACAAATGGGAATCAGAGTTAAATATTGACATTTCAGATGATGATAGGTACGAAATGTGCATGACACAATGCACTACCACCAACTCACAGATATGGAGGGAGTTGGTTCGAAGAATCTTACTAGGTTCTTCATAGCACCTCAGACTAAGAGCAGACAACTAAAAATCCAACAACCATGCAGGAGGCTCTGTGGTAACCAAGAGGGCAACCATACTCATGTTTTCTGGTGCTGTTATATATTAAAACCTTTTTGAAATATTGTACATACAACTATTAATAACATATTGGATTATGATATACCAAATAACTGTGTTGTCATGTACCTGGGAAAAACTGACGAAGCTGTGCAGAAAGAAGACAGGTATCTGGTTAAAATTTTACTTCTTGCCAGTAAAAAGGCTAGAACTAGGAACTGGTACAAAGTGGAAACACCAAACAAGGAACAATGGTTTGAGATCATTCAGGATATTCATTCAATGGAGAAGTTGACTTACCAATTTAAACTCAAGGGTCATATATTTGACGAGAACTGGAGGAAATGGAACACCTCCAGGGAAAGTGATACCAACAAATAAATGGACAAATTTAAAGGACTGAAAAAGAAAACCACACATGTTGGAGATGCTCCTCTGTATTTTTGTTTATCACTGTTTGTGATTGTTAACAAAAATGAAAATAAAATAATAAACAAAGATTAAAAAAAAAATCAGGTAAAATGGGCTAAAATGTTAAAGGTACTGGAGGGATTTGGTTTTGCAGTCAGTTTCCCCCATGAATTTCAACATTATATGCTGGGTGTGATATAGCAACATGTAACACCCCCACCCTAAGATTGTGAATAAGGGAGAAGAGCAGCGAACTCAGAGATTCACAAATCTAACACCGCGAAAACGTGTCAGCCAGAACACTGTTTCGGCCCATAACATGTCTGACCTCCACATTGAAGCTTGTAGAAAAAGAGCCCAGCGCATCAGTCTCTGATTAGAATTTCTCAGCTGATTAATGAACACCAGAGGATTGCAGTCTGTATAGACAAAAGTTGAAGCGCACGTGGAGCCAACATAAACCTCACAATGCTTAAGGGCCAAGATGAGGGCAAGAGCCTCTCTCTCAATGGTCGAATACACCCGCTGATGCCGGTTGAATTTTTTTGAAATGTACGAGATCGGATGCTCTATGCCATCATCCCCCTCCTGGAGGAGAACCGCACCCACTCCCATATCACTTGCATCAACAGACAATTTAAACGGACGGTCAAAAACAGGAGCAGCGAGAACAGGGGCATTTGTCAGTAATGTTTTAATGCATTCGAACGACCGCTGGAAATACTCATACCAGTGAAAACGTACTTTGGTACTCAACAGATCAGTGAGATGAAAAGTTCTTACAGAAGCTTCTATAATACCCTGCCATCCCCAGAAAGTGGCGCAACTCATGCCGAGAAACGGGAGCGGGGAAAGGCAGGAAAGCCTCAAATTTAAAATTCACTGGCCTTACTTGCCCCTGTCCCACCATCTTGCCCAAGTACGTTACCGTGGCTTGGCCAAATTCACATTTTGCAAGACTGAGAGTGAGATTGGCATCCCGCAGTCAACCAAACACTGCATGCAACTGCTGAATGTGCTCATCCCAAGACCCAGAGTACACTACTATATCATCCAAACAGGCTTCACAGCCTGCTAAGCCTGCCAAAACTGTGTTAACAAGACGTTGAAATGTTGCAGGCCCATTACACATGCCAAATGGCATTACAGTATATTGCAGGAAAGCATCTGGGGTAACAAAAGCGGAAATCTCTTTCGCCCAAGGAGTCAACGGCACCTGCCAGTATCCTTTTGACAGATCTAGTTTGGTGGCATACTTAGCACTGCCAACACGATCAAAACAGTCCTCAACTCGGGGAAGAGAATAGCAATCTTGCTTTGTGACCGTGTTCACTTTCCAAAAGTCTGTACAAAACCCATCTGAACCATCAGATTTGTCAGCTAACAGACATGGGGAACCCCAAGAACTGCTATTAGGCTCTGAAATGCCTTTTTTCAACATGTAGTATACTTGTTTCTGTAGGCGAAGT
Source organism: Acanthurus tennentii (assembly GCA_029783805.1). Lineage (NCBI taxonomy): Eukaryota > Metazoa > Chordata > Actinopteri > Acanthuriformes > Acanthuridae > Acanthurus > Acanthurus tennentii. The sequence continues at coordinate 3,670 of JAPZDZ010072611.1, forward strand.
CGCTTATTTGGGTTTACTCTATATGCATGCTGTTTAATTGGAAGAGAATCCCCCACCTCAATGTCATGTTGTAAGACGTGTTCGTGATGGCACATCTGAAAACAAAGAAACGTGGTACCTAATCAAGCAAACTACATCCTCCCTCTGGGACTGAGTCAGATGAGAAAAACAAGTATCAAGTTCACACAACACTTCTGAGTTCTTAAGTCGTCCATGGACAGCAGCACTAGACAGACCAACTGTATCATCACTATCAGACTCTGCAGAAGCTAGCTGCAGCTCACCCGGATCAGCACTGGACAGCAACACAGTGTCCCCAGTTTGATCAATGATTTCAGCACTGGACAGTGACAGAACAGTTTTCTTCTCCCCAGTAGGAGATGGTGGAGCCAACTCCCTGTCTAAGTAAAGTTTTAGCATATTAATAAGACAAAGCCTACTCTGCTGCTTCACTCAAGAGTGGCAACTATATAGTCACGGTCATTTATCTTTTCTTGTACAATCTAAGGGCCGCTGCTCCGTGCCTGCAGAGACGACCCGGGAATGGGCAGCAGAACCAACACTTTATCTCCACAATTGAAACTACGACTTTTTGCGTCCTTGTCATACCAAATTTTCATTTTTGTTTGTGCAGCAGACATTTTTTTCTTAGCAAGCTCACAAGCACGGTGAAGTTTGAAAAGAAAGTTGCACACATAGTCAAGCAAATTTTCCGGCTTGCTATTCCCCAGCCATCTCTCTTGCAAAAGTTTCAGAGGTCCACGCACAGTGTGTGCGAACATGAGTTCCACCGGGCTAAACCCCAGGAACTCCTGAACTACCTCACAAGCCGCGAAAAGGAGCAAAGGAACCCCCTCATCCTAGTCTTTCTGAGACTCCAAACAATAGGTTCAGAGCATAGACTTTAAAGTCTGGTGGAAACACTCAATTGCCCCCTGACTCTCTGAATGGTATGAACATGAACAACAGTGAGATATTCCGAGCTGTTTTATTACCTGAGCAAAGATGCATGACATGAAATTGGATCCCTGATCAGTTTGAATGACTCTAGGCAACCCAAACAAGGAAAAGAATTTCACCAGAGCTTTAACAACAGCAGGGGCAGTGATTTTACACATCAGAATGGCTTCTGGAAAGCAAGTGGCAGAGCAAATGACAGTTGGCAGAAACTGATTACCACCTTTCGTACGGGGCAAAGGACCAACACAGTCAATAATTACACGTTCGAACGGCTCACTGACCACAGGAATAGGATAGAGCAGGTATGGAGGAATGGTCTCATTCGGTTTACCCGCAACTTGGCAAGTGTGACAGGTTTTACAATGTTGCCACACATCACCTTTCAAACCTGGCCAAAAGAAACATCGTAAAATGCGATCGTAAGTTTTGTTAATTCCCAGATGGCCAGCAAGTGGATTGTCATGTGCCAGCTTCAATATTTCGTTCCAATGTGACTGTGGAACAACAACCTGCGTCACAACACCCCAATCATCCTGTGTGGAAACATGTGGTAACGTCCATTTACGCAAGAGCGACCCGTCTCTCAAAAAATATCCTGTAGACTGGCCCCAAATCTCATCGTCTGAAACAATCATATCAAAGATAGGAGTTAAAGACAGATCACATTTTTGCTCTTTGAAAAGCTGCTCACGGGATGAGCTTACATTGATGGCCGGCTCGCCAGCAACAGAGAGAGAGAGACATCCGAGACCGGTGAAACAGTTGACTGTGACACACCTGAAGCTGGGGAACAAATGACTGATGACAATGTCAAACGATCAAGAGCCATAAAACTGGTGGATAATTCTATTTCTCCCTGTTCAGGTACTTCCTGCTTCTTCCCCTGTTTGCCTGACATCGCTCGTGTAACAGCACAAATTGCAAACTCTTCTGGAGGTTTTTGCCCCAGTTTATCTGAGTGTTGTGACAGAGGAACAGCAACCACGTCAGGCTTCAGCAGCACTTTACCCCCAGCCAAATCATTACCCAAGATGAAGGACACTCCCTCAACCGGAAATTCATCCTTAACACCAACCACCACAGGCCCCTTCACCAGCTCAGAGTCAAGGTACACAGTATGTAGAGGCACCCCCACACTCTGCATCCCAAACCCACGGACCAAGGTATCCAAATTAGTGGAGGACTTTTCTGATAAAGGCAACACCCCCTCTAAAATGACTGATTGAGAAGCCGCACTGTCCCTCAAAATCATCACAGGAACTTCAAGCCCCCCATCTGTCAAAGAGACATAACCTTCCATAATGAAAGGAGAAAACACATTGTCAGGTTTAACTGAAGTGGCATGACTGGGCTAAGTGCGTTGACTGGCAGAAGGTTCGGTCTTTAACAAATTAACCGTTTTGGAAGACTTGTTTTTCTTGTCCAAAACAAAACAGTTATTTATGGTGTGGCCACACTTCTTGCAATAAAAACAAACCAAGTTATCCCGAGCCCCCACACCATCTTTCCCACTGGTCTTCACATCAATATCAGCACCTGTCTTTATTGACATGGGAAAAGGTTTGGTGACAATGACACTGCACTCTGAAGATGGATGAATTTTGTCAAATGTTTCCCTATATGTAAGGACATACTCATCTGCCAGACTAGCTGCATCAGATACTTTCGATACTTTTTGCTCATTGATATAAGTGGCAATCTTGTCTGGCAAACAGTTTTTAAATTCTTCTAAGAGCACCAAGTCACGTAACGTCAAAATCTTTAACATTTTTAGACTGACACCAACGATCAAAAAGGGCTTCCTTTTCACGTACAAACTCCACATAAGTCTGACTATCTGTCTTTTTAAAATGTCGAAATTTTTGTCGGTATGCTTCAGGCACTAGCTCGTAGGCTCTCAGAAAACAACCCGGCAACTACAGAAGACAACACGCACACAAACAAAACTAGAGCAGGAGAGCAGCACCGAAAAAAACACAAAAAACACAAAGCAGCACGGGAAAAATACAACGCTGACGTCCAAACACAGTGTGCACAAGGCCTTACAAAGCACACAAAGTATCCACAAAGTATCAAAGTAACAACGCGATGATGTAAATAATCAACACGTGGCGAGAACAGAGTTACTGATGCAAAGTTACAGCTACAAAGCTGAGGCAAAATACAAACAAAGCCATCAGCATGGAACGTACTCGGTGTTTAAATCTCACAAAACATGTGAAAATGCATGGACGAGCCCCCAAATATGTTACGGCCTCTCTAAACAAGAAACACAAAGGCTCAGAAACTGCAACATGTAAAGGACGCCAGAAACACTTTTTAACAGATTCAAACCACTTTATTTGGTTAATTGGAACACTGTCAATATTGACTTGAAGTTCAGCACCAGGGATCCTATGGAAACCACAAGAAAATAAAGAAGAACAACCCAGGAGATGAAACAAACCAAAAGGGACTGGAGACCCTGGCCAAAAGACAAAAGACAGAAAGATCACTGAGCCACCCCAGCAATGGGCCGTAGGACTTGGTGCCCCCCCCCACCTAACTGGTAGATCTAACTAAAGTTGAACCTAAACCAAAAACATGACTTCCAGAAGTCTCCAGCCCAAATTAAAATAACAAAATCCCACAATCTAAACCATGAAGAGAAAATGAAACAAAGGACAGGACAGAGGAACCACCATAAAAAACCATGCCGTCATGCTGCCTCCTCTCCGAATAACACCGGTTACCTGGCCCCTCCACCCCCGTTGCTCCACCTTATATACCTGCATTGAAGAGATAATAGTAATCAGCGGGTCTATTAGGCAGAGCGAAGAAAGGGAGGGGGCAGGGAAAGAAAGAGAGAGAGAGGAGAGAGAGAGAGACGGCAGCAGCGAACCAGCAGCACAACCGCTGAAAGAACAACCCGGGTGTGATATAGCAACACATAACATCCATCCTCATGAACTAGAAGAGCTCAGTATAGTCCTTATTGCAAGAAATACCACATTTATAAGAGGAAATGGGCAGACTCCAAATCAAACTTTGATAATTTTCTACAAGAATTTAATCACTATGACGCTACAGTAAGAGGACGATAAGAGAGCTGTTTAAACCATTTAGGAGTTAAACAAGTTTCGTGAAGACTGTCACAGTCCCAGCACTGGGAGTGTCACCTAGCAGAAGGTGTGGCTAATTACCCTCTTGACATCAAGAGCAAATATGAAACAGAGCATGTGCGCTCACATTTTCTGATAGGTGAAGCAAGCAAGACAGGGAATTTATGCATTTTTTTCATTTGGGGGCGTCATTAACAGGTCAGGAATCAATATTTTTATTCAAAAAAACATGAAAAAGTGTATTTTGCATAAAATGGTACCTTTAAGACTAACTTACACCTTGGATATCATTTTACTTCCATAAAACAAAATTTAAAAAAATAATTATTTTGCAAGACTTATTTTAAGCTCTGCAATTGTGGTAGAATATAGGTAGAATTGTGACCAAATCTGTGAAGATTCACGAGTTTAATTTTTTTTTAATGTAATTAAATGCTTGTATTCTTTCAGTCATCTGCTAATTAATCTAATAAACAGTAAATTTAATGGTCTTGCATTTTTTGTTTAAAACCTTTTCAATTAGGCATTCAAAGTAAAACTGAAAAGCTGGATGTTAAAAGGTGCTGGGCTGCTGAAAACTTTATCACATCTATTACTGTAATAAAGATTATGTGATATCAGACATGTTGACATACCCTTTTTGACTCTAGAGCCAGAAAATTGGCAAAGTTGTAGCTACATGGCCATACAGACTGTGTAATTTCAATGGTAATAAACTGACAATCAGAAATTATCTCAATTTTTCTTATGAACTCTAAAGTTAGAAATATTTACTTTGGACAAGGATATCAGAGGTAGGAAACTCTAGCTTAGTGTGAACTATAGGCTTGTGTTGGAGAGCACAAGATCTGTTTTTTTCATATGTTATCTGCATTTAAGTGGTCCCTCATTAGCTCTGAGGTTTTATCAGCATTAAAGTTTCTTTTATAACACTAAGTTTTAATTTAGGTATATAAAAATGCATTTCTTCTCTTGTCTGTCCTCGTGAAGAAAAGTGAAAAAAAGGTAGTAAAGAATTCAATGTCAAGTCAAAAGTTGCAATTAGGGAAACCAAGGGGGAAATCTTTTATCTATAATATGAGGAAGAGAGGTACTGTAGCTTATCTAAAATTATTAATGTAAATATAATGAATTTTCAACTCTTTTCTAATTACCTATTTTTGTTCCCACTAGGATGGCCCTGAAGCTGGACAAACCGTGAAGGTGAGAACCTAACAATTTTCTCTTTTTAAATATGTTGTGAGACCTCGGCAACAGCTATCTCTATTAAATGACAATGACATGTGACACGCTTAACTCTTAGCATGGCTAAATATTTAAAAGCTCTCTTCTAAAAGACTGAAAGATTTTTTTGTTGAAGAGTGTATTAAATAATTCCGCTGGCTGGTTGGTGTCTCACTGAAGTTGACATAGAATAAAGAGTGGGGGACAGAATTATAACAAGTCATTGGAGGTCAGCCTAATGCAGATTCATTGTGGTGAACGGGTTTTAAAGCAATGCCAGAGCACACTGTGCAAGGAGCCTATTGTAATTCAAGGAACTATTGGGACCCTATTGAAATTCGAAATGTCAAAAAGTTTTGTTTTCCATCAACAGTGTGGCTGTGGCAGGGCAACCATTTTGAGCATTTTGCCATGACAAAGTGTAATCAGTGTAATCACCAAACTTGCTGTAGTTGTCAGACATGTTTAGTATTCATATGTGAAATACATGTAGGAAATGGGCATGGCCTGATGGCTCTGAAGTGCCACCTAGAAATTTTCAAAACATCCAGGTAAATCGGTTATTTTCACCTTTATGCATGAAATGTGGTACACTTACATATCATGCTGAGACTTAAAAAAATGTCTTGCAGCAATGACCCAAACCCAACAGAAGGTGCACCATTTTGATTTATATTTTCATTTTGGGTGTGTTTTTTGAGTCAGTTTATCAGATCATGTTCATATTTGGTGATAGGGTTTAACTTCTAAAATTAAAATGGGGCAACATGACAATACAGAATATCTATGTAGTAGAAGAGTTAGTTTTACAGCTTGAAAAAAAGACGGACATCTATTAATTTTATATAAGAAACCTTGTTTGATCTTTTTTTATTTTTGAATCAAATGTTGGATGTAAACCTTGTATGACGGTTTGCTGTTAAGCTAATATCCTGAGTATAAATACATGATTTAGTCAGGGTAAAATGGGTGCAAATTAAAGTTTTATGGCACAATGGTCACCTTTACAGAGATGGAATATACCATGTACCAGGAGAATTGGAAAGATCAGTGGAAACCCATTTCAATGAATCACATGACTGCATGTTTTTATTTGAAAATCCATACTTGCCACATAGTCATGCCATTTTGTTTTAAGATGTAGGCTGTAGCAATTTCATTTGATCCAAACATTTATAAAAAAAAAAACAAAAAAAAGATCCAACATTTTTGTATAACTAATCAATAAAACAATTCTTTGGTCTATCAATTAACTTGTTCTCTTCAGAATGCATTCTCTGTGGGAAAGGGTAATGTAGCGGCCGCATTGTGACTGAAATGATTGACCTCTGAACACACAACTAACACTTGGGTGCTGCGGCTCAGCAAGAGCTTTCCAAAACAGTGCCTGACGACAATAAAATGAATAGCCTCGACCTAATCCAACCATTAGGGAATTTAACAGTTAGAATTTTAGATTTAGAACAATAAATAAAAATAAAAAGTATTTGGGAAAGCAGATACAAGACTGATGACCTCCGCAAGGGACTGTTAAATGATTTGTTTGATATAACAGAAGGTCTTCCCCGTGTCACTGTGTTGACAAATTGCAATTGCTTGATATCTAGTGCATTAATGACAGAATGGATATCCTTGTCTTGCATCCTGCTGCAGAGTGAAGGTTTGAGAAGTTTGATAATTGGTTAAAACCGATGCTGATATGGAGTTGTGGAGTGTTTTAAGTCACTGAGTAAACAACTCCATGAATCATGTTTCTCAGTGCATTTAAAAGATAAGTCCAGAATTATTTTCATTGGCCATTTTGTAAATTTCCACACAATAACCTATGGTGAAAATTATAGTTTTAATTGTTAACTTATATTTATGATGATATCTCTTGTTGATTTCATTTTAGCCTTTAGGATTCTGAGTCCACTTTACATAAAATTGTGGTTATTAGCTTGTCTATACAGTGCATAAGCAACTGTTGTTTGTTGTTGTTTCAGACATAGATGTGCAAAATATTTTCCACATTGACTGTCCTGCAAACTTTTGAAGGGTACAAAATGCATTTGGCATTGTTATATCCATCTATTAGGTAGCCATTAAGACAAGTCTATTAATCATGTTGAGAATAGATGTTTCAATTTATGTTATTGGCATATGAAATGATACATCCCCCAGGGTCCACTGTTTCGACTTCCCAATGTACCCAAATGATGTCAATGCAGAAGCCTGTTAAGGCAGTATTCCATGAACTTAATAATAGACAAAACAACAACTCTCAAAAGGCCTGAGAAAGATGAATAAAGTTATCTGCCCAAGGTGTATTGCTATCAACATATGGTATATCAATGTCTGATGAGGCCACCAAAAATATGCAAAATTCCAGCACCTGAGGTCAGTAGAATGGACAGCCTTGCTAAAAGATAACATTCAGATATAGATGAACTTGCCAAGCCTCTCCTTAGATGTAGCAGCAAAATACACCTCAGAAACATCAAGTGAGGCAGCATGCAGGAAGCATGCACACTAAAGAGGGATCCATGACAACAGATTAAAACAACTTTATGTGATCTGCAAAGAAGAAAATGGTCCATCAGATAGACCTTCCCATTGGAAAGCAACTTGATATAAGCCCATAAATAAAAATGCCTAAAAGGTAGTCATTGCTAGAGTGACTTTGGATGAGGTAAGTATGAGTATTATATTGTCAAATGTGAGATGTGTTTTCTGTAGAAGACAGAGACTGAGGTTTCATTTTAGCTAGATGGTTAAGTAATTTTGCAGGTGACCAATTGCAGCAACTGGTCATTTACTGGAGAGATGATGTTAAAAAAAAATAGAGTGGGCTTATGTTGAGTGTTATTTTTCAGTTGCCTCAGTACTTTCTCTGATGGACCTCTAACTCATGAGGGTAAATTTAGGGTTTACATATACATGTATAAGTTAAAAAGAGTTTGTTCATTTTGAAGAGGGGAAATATTTGAAAGGAGTAAGCAGTGTTTTTACTTGTAAGATGCATTGAAATTAACTATTGTACTATTATTTCCATATTTTAAGTCAAATCTGTAGACCTGTGTAAATATTAGAGCCAGGGTGTGTGTTTTTTGTGTGATTTTTGGAGGGCGTTATGTCGTCAGCCCGCATCTCTTGCTTCTTATGTCATGGCTTTCAAGATTGTGACAAGAATAGCTGACATCTGCCCCCTGCTGTAAACTCGACCCTAAAAAACTCTATTCCTGTGTTGTTTAAGGATCTGGGACAGTCTTTTCATTTTTCAGTAATTTCTTTTTGGAAATGATCACTTCTCCCATAAGCTTTCACTTTTAGCTTTTGCCCCTTGCTTTTCACTTGTTATTTTTTAACATAGTACTGATAATTGCACAATTAAAACCCTGATAAGAGTGAGCAGCTGAGAACCAGATTAAAGTCTATCAATAATGTAATAAAAAATATATTTACTGATGTCACAGTCTCAGTAAATTCATGTTAAAATGGGTTTCAATTCAAGTACTTGCTGTATACCATTTCTTCATAAATTCTTACATAAATAAATTGATTTGCACTCCTGACGCCTCTGGTTTATCCTGAGTATGATGGTGTTGCATTATTGAGCACTTAAGCTTTTAACTAAATTTCAGCAAATTTTAACATCATTGGCTACTTAAGAACTGCATTTGGGTGTGTCCCACAATAAAGATATATGGAAATCACCTCAGTTTCTTGACAAATCAGACGAAATTATGTGTAATGACTATGTGATAAGTAGGCTACTAAAGGATTCATCAATTTTTTAATTGGTTTTATAATAACTGTAATCCTATAACATAATAATATAATTTATTGGTTAGAGCGTTGCTGCTGATCATAACCTGGTCCAGAGCAGGTTAGGTTTGCAGCATAAGTTACCATGGTGATCTAGCCATGTTTAAAGAGAACTGCCTTTTTAACAGAAACCTCTGGCTTTAAACTCAATATGCCATAAACCTTGCTAACCCATTAATCTTGTTTCACACTACACCCCTCTGAAAGGCAGACCTCTGTGCTCAGGCCAGCTACAGCTAACTTTTATCCCCACCTCTCCCTTTCCTCTCTCATCTGATCACCTGGCTTCTTTTCTCATGCTCCCTGTCCTAGTATGCTGTCTCAGTCAGATCATTACAAGACAGGATTGCCAAGATAAAAATTAACAACCAAGCAGCCCCCTGTACACCCTCTGTACACATAACTTTCTGGTAGTACCTTTGCTGACAGTATTGTTTAATCTGGCCAGCTACTGTCTCAACTGAAGCATACCAAAATCACCTCTACAAAGTTTTTTTTTTCTTTTGACTGATATCACAAGAACAATTACTCTTAACATAATCGATCTAAAGATGCCTGTGTTATCCTCTTTACAGTCTCTGGTCCCTGTCTCTCACTGAAAAGCTGAAAAGTAGGGTGAAAAATAAAATTAACAATATAAGCAGTTATTTATGTAGATATAAACATGTAGAACAATGCACCCCATAGATAATTCTGTACATATTTTGAATCTGTGTCCAGGGGAATGTTATGGGCAGCAGCAACAATATAGTGATGATATTAGAGTCTCTACAGAAGCTGCTTCTGTCACATCAATCTGTCAGTAAACTCTCAAGTGACAACATACTTGTTTCTCTAGACAAATTGTCACATTTAAACCATTGCCTTCTCTCTCTTTTTTTTAATCTACAGCATGTCCATGTCCATGTGCTGCCCCGGAGGGCAGGAGACTTTAAACATAATGACAGCATATATGAAGAGGTAAGAAGGCAGATTTTTGACTGTTCTAGCTGCTTCAGCCCAAACTATCATGCTATTGACACACTGATGATTATTCTACTTACTGTCACACCATGTATAAACTAGATAAATTGTATAACCTTTGTTTATAAGATCCAATTATAACATATTCGAAAATACTATTTTCATTTATTTATTTTGTCCAATAAAATATAGAAGATAGAAGACAGAAGAAAAGTACGAAGAAAGAAAATATAATTTAAACAAATCTAAAAAAACATGCATTAAACTGCAATGACAGTAGCAACAGTAGGAACTTTAGGAGGAGTTGAGTCAGTCCAGCTGGGCACTGCATTTTTTCCCCACTATGTTTACGCTTGGCTGGCCATGACACATCACCACACACTTCTATTGGGTAATCAGAGATGACTGAGAGAGATTGATTTTGCACGAGTCTATACATTGTTTTTGAAGAAAATCCTGCATATTATACCTTTCAGTCCCACACTCCATTCCTGTAAGAAATGGCCACATTGATAGCCTGTAAGATATAAATGCTGATGGGCACTCTGATGGGCATCATCAATTTCAGCCTTTTTCTTGGTAGGCAACAATAAATACATTAGCCACAAATGGCAATCAAAGGCAATCAGCCAAAATCCAAGCTGGGAGCAACTAATAGAGGGCTCTGCGCTTCACAACAGTGAGCCAAGTCACTTAAGTGAAAAAAGACTGTTTAAAGGAGAAACAAAACCACTAACACGCTTGTCATCACAAAGTCTGTGCAGCTCCGATTATTGTATGCATCAAGCTTTCTGCCATTTGCCTTCCCCTTCTGGGATATATTTGTTTTGTATATGATTATATGATTCATTACCATGGCAACGGCGGCGCATATACATGCAGCAGCTGGTGGCTCCTTCAACTTTAGCATAACAAAACGTATAAAAGGAGCAATCCTCTCATTTTGTATGCTGAGAAAAAATACACTCATCAACATTAGAAGAGAAAGTGAAATGATTGGATTAAGTGCAGCAGACCTTGAGATGATCTCTGCTCTCAGCATCTCAAGATCTGAAAATCAAAACATTTGGACCAGATGTCATTGCAAGCGGTGTGGTTGACCCAGGAAGAGAGGGAAATGAGCTGGGTCAAACCAACTGTAAAATCAGTTGAAGTGTGGACAGATGAAGCTACAGCAGCTCTACAGGACTGTTTTGAATACACAGACTGACAGATGTTCAAAGATGCTGCTACCCAGGAGAACCACATCGACTTTGAAGAATACACATCATCAGTGACATCATACATCAGAAAATGTGCTGATGATGTGGTAAAAATAATGAAAGTTAAATCATTCCCTAATGTGAAAGCCTGGATGAATGGAGAGGTGAGAGCTCAATCTAGAGCCAAAAAAGCTGCCTTTGAGTCAGGCAACAAAGAAGCTTATGACACTGCCAGAGCAAAACCGAAAGCTGGCATCAAGGAGGCACAGCGAAGGCATCAGCAGGGACTGGAGAGAGACCTCAACACCAACAACAGCAAAGACATGCGGCAGGCAGTCAAAAGTGTTACAGGCTACAAAAGCAGGAGCACTCCCATCATGTGTGAGGCCACGTTACCAGACAAGCTAAACACATTTTATGCTTGCTTTGATCTCCTCAACAGAGAGTCAGCTGTTAAGTCTACTCCCCCTCCAGAGGACCAGCCACTGTCAGTATCCACAGTGGTTGTGAGTCCTCCCGAAAGTGAATATGAGTAAAGCTGCTGGGCTGATAACATCCTTGGCCGTGTACTAAAAACCTGTGCAAACCAGCTGGTAGATGTCATTACTAACATTTTTAACATATCACTGTCACAGGAGAGTGTTCCCACCTGCTTCAAGACAACCACGATCATCCATGTGCCTAAAAAGTCTGCAGTGTCTGATGTAAATGAGTTTTCATATCGGGAGGAGATCAACCATCTTGCAAAATGGTGCACAGAAAACAACTTACTGCTCAACGTCAGCAAAACCAAAAAGCCAATAGTTGATTTAAAAAGAAAAAGGAGGCAAAGACACACAACCCTGTCTACATCAGTGGGGTTGAGGTGGAACAAGTGAGCAGTTTTAAGTTCCTGGGAATCAACATAACAGCGAACCTGTCATGGACTTCACATATCTCTGCCCTAGTTAAAAAAGCTCAGAAACGCCTGTATTTCTAAGGAAACTAAAAAAAGCAAACTTCCCATGCCAAGTTTTTGTTAACTTCTACAAAGGAGCTATTGAAAGCATCCTGACTGGAAACATCACAAACTGGCATGGGATGTGCACGGCCCAGGACAGGAAGACTCTGCAACGGGTGATTAAAACTGCCCAAAACATCATTGTTACCCATCTACCAAACATCAGTGATACTGGGGAGTTAAAAGGATACTAAAAGACAATACACATCCCAGTCACAGCCTGTTCACCCTGCTGCCGTCAGGAAGAAGATACAGAAGTATCTGTTGCCGCACCAGCAGACTACAGAGCAGCTTCTTCCCTCAGGCTGTGAGACTACTTAATGCACCATCTGCACTCCTCCATGTTTAATAATTAGAGCTCGAGCCCTACAGGAGAAGGGCTCTGTTGTTATTGTACTGTTTCTTTTTAGAGCCCGAGCCCTTCCGGGGAAAAGGCCTTTATTGTTATTGTACAGTTTGTTTCTTCTTATTAGAGCCCAAGCCCTACCAAGAAAGAGCTCTATTGTTATTTGTTTGTTTTTTCTTATTATTATTACGCCATCAAACTTTGACCTGGTAACTAGCACACCCTGTTTTTCAAAATAAAAGCACCAAACTCTTTGAAAATAAAAGTGATTGCTTTCTCCATTGGATTGAATGAGGTTTTTTCTATCTGCCTGCATTTTTTTTCGTATCCCCACACAGCAGCCAGTAATGATGTCCATCAAGCTTTGACCTGGTCACTGGCACATCCTGTGTTTTTCAAAATAAAAGCACCAAACTTTTTCAAAGTAAAAGCTCTTTTTCAAAAAATGACCCATAATACCTTAAAAATTGATTATTTGTCTTAAGATCAAAGTCTTGTGACACATTTAAAATTTGAATAAAGTCTGTATCTGTATCTTTGATCAAGCAGTCCAATTTCAAACAGGTGTGGATTTAATTGATATCTCTATTGATTTACATGTACATTTCTCTGTAAGCCTGCATTTAGGTCTGATCACCACACAGCCGGCAGTACTCATGTCCATCACACTTTGACCTGGTCACTAGGTCATCTTCTGCCTTTCAAAAGCCCAAAACTCTTTCAAAATAAAAGCCCCAAACTCTTTCAAAATAAAAGCTCTTGATTTTTGAAAACTGACCCAAGACGTGTTAAAAATGGGAAAAAAATCATTTTTTTTCTTATCATTACTTCTCTTTGAACCTTAATGTGACCCCAAAAATGTGCTCTGTAGTGCCACCTAGGCACAGAAAAATGCCCACTGCAGCCCACAGGAATGTCAAAAGAGACGGGACAAAAGGCTAATTGTAGCTCTCATCAAGACCTAAAAATCATGCACTTACACCCCTAGACTAAAATCAACAGGAAGTCAGCAATTAGGATTTGAAAATGCACTTTACAGACAGAAATTTTACATTGAACAAAATTTAAACCATAATTTGACCCCCTGAACATGCTCAAAATCTCACCAAATTTGGAACACACATCAGGACTGGTGAAATATTTGATAAAATGGAAAAAATAACCCCCTCAGTCCAAAAAAGTGCTCTGTAGCGCCACCTAGGCACAGAAACACAACCACTGCGGCACGGAATAATGCCCACTGCGGCCCACAGGAATATCATAGAGAGACGGGACAAAAGCCTAATTGTAGCTCTCATCAAGACCTAAAAATTATGGGCTTACACCCCTAGGCTAAAATCAACAGGAAGTCAGCAATTAGCATTTGAAAATGCACTTTAGACCCAAAATTTCACTTTGAACAAAATTTAAACCTTAATTTGACCCCTTAAACATGCTCAAAAACTCACCAAATTTAGCACACACATCAGGACTGGTGAAATATATGATAAAATGGAAAAATTGACCCCCTCAGTCCAAAAATGTGCTCTGTAGGGCCACCTAGGCACAGAAACACACCCACTGTGGTACAGAATAATGCCCACTGCAGCCCACAGGAATATCATAGGGAGACGGGACAAAAGCCTAATTGTAGTTCTCAAGACCTACAAATCATGCACTGACACCCCTAGGCTAAAATCAACAGGAACATGGCAATTTGCATTTGAAAAGACATTAAGGCCAAATTTCACTTTGAACTAACATTATCTTCTCCGAAAACGTAAATGGTAGCACCTTCAAAAGCTAATAGATGACAGAGGACACAGTGCTGAACAAAAGTTCTTTGCCATATTTTACCCATTTGAATTGTTCGGATTTTATAAGCCCTCCAAGTTGGAGTGCTCTGTATCCTCCCATTCAAGTCAATGGGAAAGGAAGGCACTTGTGTCAAACTGAGGTCTCTACAGTCTAAAGTATAAGTCTGACAGCTTTCAAACCTGCGCCAATGGAAAGAGGATGTAAAAACCCTCTAGAATATGATATTTGTTTAAGATTTGATCAAGTTTGTGGTACTTTTCAGGAGGTTTTCTAAATGTACATTGGAAACACCTTAATTGTTAACAGAAAACAGGACAATGACAGACAGCATTTTGTAGTAACAATATATAGTTTATTTTGTTTATTAGAACATATTGCATTAAAATATAGATATTTTGGTTGTTACATTTTTTTTTCTCGCAGTACATTTCAGTAATGATTTCTGTTGTAAATATGGCAAAAAAAAACTTCATCAACACACACATTTAGAACAATCATGGTTTTATTTTCCAGTTCATGTAAGAAAAATAACCAACCCAGAGACCTGAATTTTCTCTCTGTCCCTGCTGTCAAACAACAATTAAGATAGGATTACATTTTAAACTCTTACTTTATACATTTCATGTCTCACACATAAAATACTAAGACTGTAGTTTATCTGAACTATATCAGTAGGACATAGAGACAATACATGTGCTGCTTCTGTCCCACAATCTCACTTGCTTCAAGTATGCATCACCATCACTTCAGGGGTAGGGGGATTGGGGACGCTGCATCACAGTAGAATCTTCAACCTGGAAGTTTACCTCAGACTAAACAAAGACAAGGTTTAAAGGCAAAACATGACTGTCCTGTTTGGCAGCTAAGGCATACAGAACGAAGAGTCTGTGCCTTGTCGTGCCACAACAGATTTGCTCTCACTTCATGCACACCACACTTCATAAGTACTGAAAGTGAACTTCATGCGTAGAGAAAGGAAGCATGAAGGTAACATGAACTCAAACATGCAGAAATATACATATTAAAATTAAAATGTCCACTAAATAAATACAATACAATCTCCCAAAATAAATACACAAATTAAAATCTCCCCATAAAAATTAATACATAATACTATCCCCAAAATAAATACACAATTTACAACTTTCTCATGATATATAATTAATGTTAAATCTAAACATACACATGATTAATCACAAGATTAGGTCTACAATATTTACATTTAGAGTTGGAAAGACTCTAAACTAATAAAACATGACATTCATAGTGGTAGCCAACATACACACCATGACCAAGACAACACACTACAGCTCAGTTTCCTCTTGAAAAATTAAGGATAAACCACAACTACAACAACAAAAACACAAATGCAACAACCACAACAACATTTGCACTTGGACACTGGGATGTAGTTTGACTCATCAAACAAAACATTCACACTGGTGGTGTGAATTCGTTGTTTGCTTCCTTTGCCAGACAAAACAATCTAATCCTGCTCTAAATCGAACTCTGAGTCAGAGAGTCCCTCTACATCCTCAAAGTCAATAACAAACAAACTTTCTATGTTGTCCAACTGCCCCTGATCATCTTTCACAGTGAAAATACACAGAATTCTTCATGGTCACTGAAGTACGTGGGCATCACTGCACATTCCACATCATACTGTGTTGTTTTAACATAAACACCATGAATTAGTGTCCCCTTCTCTGTTGTTTCTTGTGTAACATGTTGATTAAAACCTTTTTCACCCAGGAATTTACAAATTGATGATCTTTTTAAGACGTTGTAATTGAAATCTCCCATTATCACAATTGTGTTACTGATTGAATTTAACCAATCAAGTAACTTCCCCAGATTTACTTTGAATACAGAATTTGGATAACATTATGGACGATAAATTACTGCCAACAATATGCTGAATTTGTTACACAGGCACACCAAACACTCCAGATTCAAATCGGGTTCCTGCAGAATGTCACAGTCCAAATCATCTCTACTGTATAAACCAACCCCACCATGTTCTAAGTCAGGGGTATTCAACTAAAATGCAAAGAGGTCCATAAAGAGAAAATTTTATCCAAGTAAAAGTCCGGAACATAATGTCCAACTTGCGTTAGTGTGCTATATGTTTAAGTATCAACGTCTGCATGTAACCAATAACTGATATATTAACACATTGTAATTATTTCAAGTGTAACTGTTTTCAAGCACCTTTACTGTGTAATTATGTTCAGTGTAACAGGTTTCTTTTTTTAATATTTAACAATCCTATCCATAACTTATCAATAAACAGTCTTTGTTACTGTCAGTGGCTTCATCCATCTGCATAGAAAAGCAGCTGCCACACACCTTGTCATTAAGCTGCTCCTCTTTGTCCTTTGACATGTCATAAATGCGCATGCCGATGGTGTTGTCGGACAGAGGAATGGCCCTTAGTTTGCTGGCTGCAGAGTCATCAAGCATAGTTGAAACCATGTCCATAGCACAGGGAAGTATGAATTCCTCCACTATTGTGTGCGGCTTTTTACACCACTCGATAGGCAACTTTATATGAGGCAACTTTATATGAGGTGAGTTGAGCATACGCTGGCACGGATGCAGCTGTAGTAAAGAGAGACTGTTGTGTACGGTAGTTTACGAGTTTTTGTCTGAAAAACTAAACTGGCTTGTCTTTGTGCTCTGGCTGTTTTGTCTCCAAGTGGCGTCTTAGCTTGTTCGGCTTCAAGCTGTCACAAGCTAGCACTTTAAGACAGACAACACACTGTGGTCTCTCCTCATTACCCACCGTTGTACAGGTGAGGCCAAAGGCAAGATATGTGTCATCATATTTTCTAGTCTTTACCTTGGAAGGAAATTGCTTTGGAAGCACATTTGGTGATGCTTCATCCTCTGTTTTGCAGAGCCCCGTCAAAAACATGTCCATGTTATGCTAGCAGTGTCATTTACTGATTGATTCATTCATTTCACCGGCGCCCCCCTTGCAATTGCTCTGCGGCCTAGCCCCCTACTTTGGGAACCACTGAATTAGAAGAAGTGCTGCATTTTTTTAAAGAGAAAATAAATAAAATAGCTTTGGAAAAAATGTGCATCTTAAACTAAAGTTCTTAAAGTCTTGATGGAGAAATAGAGTTTAGCAACAGTTTTTTTCTCAATTTTCTTTAACTGTCTCACATTTGACTCAACAATCTCAACCACTTTTACAATAAAATCATCTGTTTCTCTCCCTGCTTCCGATCGTCTGTTTCTCTCCCTTTCTCCAAATCACTTGATCACCCGTCTGATCATCTTCTCTCTCTGTATTACTTTCTTTATCGTTCTCTCTGTCTTTCTGTCATCCTTTCATCTGTCATTCGCCTCTTAACTTTTGACTGTGCCGCTATGTTTACTGCCTGGAATACAGAGACTTGATTGGCTGAGTAGCATCACGTGGGATGGCTTAACTTGTATGCAATCGGTCAGTTCATTTCCCGATCTTAACCAGCGCAGTTTTTCTAGTGTTTGCCGTAAACACTGTTCAGCAGCTCTGCAAACACACTATCTTTCTGCCTAACTATTGTTTTTAGTTCCAAAACGCTAAAGTTGCACCACAGGTCCACACCAACAGGACTCCTATACAGAGGTTTCCTTTTAACAGGGGGCAACTGATACAAGTCTCCAACAGCTATTACACTAACATTACCAAATTGGGAAAAGTCACCTGTCTGCTTAATCTGCCTTAACCTACCATGGATATAAGCCAACAGATTGTGATCAACCATACTGATTTCATCAATAATCAGAATTTGGAGATGACTCAATTTAGCTCTCAGTGAGTTTAGTTTATCTTCACCAAGAGGGGTATAAGGTAAACTAGACTGTTTGCCAATACTCAATGTGTGGTGAATTGTCGCTGCATTTAAATTGTATGCAGCTATGCCTGTAGGAGCAGTTAACAAAACACAAATATCGTCTGGTTGATGACAAAGTGTTGACAAAAGCCTTCCTGCCTCATATTGAATATCTGATTACATGACTTTTCCCTGTCCCTGCACCACCTGTCACAAATACATGCAGAGGCTCTGGGTTTTTGCCCATCACCTTCTGCAAACACCACTGCCTCACATTGTAGAAAACAGCCATCTGTGTCTCATTCAGAGACCTAACTAATGCTAAACCCTCACTTTTAGACATCACAGTCCTGTTTCTCTCTATCTGTGCAACCTGTCTGCTACCACCAAGCAAATCTGGAACATTCTCCATAGATTTCACTAACTGCTCCTCAGCTATCTCTGCTTCTTGTTGCTGCATTTTTTCCTCTAAACTTTCAGATGCTCCACTTCCTGTTCAGGACACAGCTCACCCCAAGAATCTTCATCAACCCCATTGTTCTGCCCGCCAGTCTCCTGAGCTCTCTCCAGATGAGGACAATCTATCTCAAATTTGGCCCTATTCTCGTCGGCCACAACACAAACTGAATGCACAGAACCATCATTAAATGCCACCTCACCATCTTTATAGAACTGCTCAAACAGCTCAAAGCCTTCAGATTTGAGGTCTAAGTCAGTTCTATACGGAAGAAACAACTGCAGCAAGCTCTGAAAATGTGTTTTATCCAACTTAAAATGCATGTAACGAACCACTGCAAACTGACTTCGTGTTCTCTTCAGAATGAATCCCGAACCATTCTTTAATTCAATTCTATCAACAGACTTTTCATTTTTGCTGAGAACACGATACTCTGATGCAAACATGGCCATACACATGTTATCAAACCCATCACCATCAGGCCTGACACAATGTCCAATAGTGTGTCATCATCTGAGGGTAGCTCACATGTAACATATTTATTAATAAACTCAACCTCCTCCTCATCTGTGTTCTTACCAATTTGGGGAGCACCCTCGAGCCAAAACAAACAGTGAACATGACGAGAACCACACTGCTGAAACTCCACTCTATAAAAGTGATCAATGATTTTGCCAATTGGTTGACAGGGGGACATGAGAACCTCTTTAAAAAAAATAGCCACCTGTAGTCAAACATCCTAGCTGCTGTGACTGGATTACGACGCAGCAACTCACACTTGTCTGCCTACTCCAAATCTTCTACCATCTGGGTTCTGCCTTCCTGTTTCAGGATGCTGGTCAGGAGATTCTGCCAGCACATATCCACAGATGAAAATGAACAAAATCACATCAGAATCCCTAATTGACGCACGCAAGCCATGACATCTGTCTGGACTGACTGCCAAAAAGCTGGAGTTCCTTGAATTGGTTTAAGAAACCTAAAACCATCATCAAACTCTAACAACTGCTTAAGAGCTGCCTCATTCTTTAATATATTTTGACTGATTCTTTGAGAAGGGCTGTAGCTCAAACTATGTTTGACCGGTCTTAGCTCAAACAGGTGTAGGTTTGATGGATTTCTCCATTGGATTGAATGAGGTTTTCTCTGT
>JAPZDZ010072833.1:0-13571 GCA_029783805.1 Acanthurus tennentii
GATGCCTTCAGTGAGAATCTACAATGTAAATAGTCATGAAAATAAAGGAAAAACATTGAATGAGAAGGTGTGTCCAAGCTTTTGACTGGTAGTGTACATGCCAAAGTGAAAGCTTTTATGCAATTTCTGACATTGTGGTGTGTGTTGTGTTGCTCATATGATCATGAACACTCTGGGGTGGACAATTATAATAAGTGTTATATTAACATAAAATAGCTACCTTCCACAGACATCATTAAAGACAGGTGTGCGTTTGCTTTGACACATCGTAGAGTGTAAATTTATTACATAAAAGTTCTTTTTTTGTATTTTTGTATCTTGTTTTTTGTACTTAAGTTGCAACTAACCTTTTTCTTCATCAACTAACCTGTTGCTCATGATTTTATATCATGTTTTTCATTAAATGACTAAGTATTAAACAGGCATGCAATGAAGAACACAAGTCTCTAAAGCTGTAACTGAGAAGGCATTTTGACTGATTTCTTTTTTTTTTAACTACTTACTTGAATAATATATTGTTTAAATTTTTATTGTAACATTTTTGTTTTTAAAACCTTAATAGAAAATGAACAGTTTATCAGGACATAATAAAATAACCTCCTGTCTTTTTGAACTCTAAATATGGATATGTCACTGTTTTTGGACAGGCCAGTTCTCATGAACAGCAACGGAAAGAAACCCAAATACATTCATCAAATCTACGATGATAAAGTGAGTGTGGAGGAGGTCAGTAAATCGGTGAATCAGTGTATTTCTCATACAATGAGTATGTGTTTATATATGATTGTTTTTACATACATAGTCTACATTTGTTGTTCAAACAGATCGTGTTGAATACGGTTGCACAGATTTGGGGGGGGTGCCTTTTTCTCATTTTTCGGTATCTGTCTCGGGACATATTTTCATTGGAAGACCATGAGAAAGTGAATTTTGAATGATATTGGACCTTTAAATTTTACTACCTTATGATTTTGTTGGCAATTAACAATTTAGTTTGAGTCCCCTGGCCAACTTAGCTTTAAGGTCTTTCGAATGATTATTTACCCTTTAATGCCAGACCTTTACCACACTGACTTGCAACAGTACAAAGTTTGTCACAAGAGAGTAGTTTTTACCTCTACTATTAAAGGGGAAATGTCAGCGCACTATTCTTAATCTTTAATTCAAGCATAACCAAGACAAACTAGATATGACACATTAAAAATTTAATTGATTGATTATTTATTTATACATTTTTTATTGCACTAAATAAAGGCCCCCTCATACAAAATTGTAGAAGTGGGATTGCATAAATTTTAGGATATGGTTTTTCCCCTATTTCACAATGCTTTAATTTCTAATAAACTCAACACTGTAAATCCAAATTTTAAAGTTGATATTCGAAGAAAATTTTACTGCTGGAGCAGGCCCTTGGGGTTGTTTATGTTCTTCACACTTGATGTGTTTGCACCCCTGTGAATGTGTAATGTTCTTTGTATGTGATACTAACTCTGTATGTTTTGTTTAGTCATCCGTCAACAGTCTGAGTGGTGTAAAGGGCTCAGAGATATCAGATGATGTTATCATTTGTGATCTGACTGAGAATTCTGAAATCTCTGAAGTGACAGCTGAAATCACAGAGGGTCGTAAGCAAGCCCACAAGCAAGGGTAAGGCTATTTAAACAGATGGTATTTGAAATAAACTGCAATTATCAGGCACTTTCTAGTCTTCTGAATATTAAAATACTTTTCAACATATTTCAGTATACATCCATTTACATACACGCTAACGGCAGGTCGCTTCTGTACAAGTGCCAACCTGCTTAGAAGGAACTCATACACTTTAAAAGAACAGCCATTGCAATCAGTGTGGGGTTCATTATGCCAAAGGGCACTGATGCCCAATCACATTTGGCAATTGGTTTTAGAATTAGGGCTTATTTCATGTTTCAACAGCCAATCTCTGGTTTCTAAAGTCAGCTGGTCAAGTCAGATACCAACTGTCAAACTCGAAGAGCAACAGCAGCAAATTTAGAGGCACCATTTATTGACTTGAAACACAAAACATTTATAGTTATCCAACTTAACTATATTACTGACAAATACTTAGGTAATTAATAGACAACTGACAGAAAAAGTCATTTCAAATATATCTTTGCCACTGAAGTTCTGCTTTCTTGGTGACTAGCACGCTGCATTTTCTATAGCTTTATAATAATAAAATTATCCAAGGGGGTATGGAGGCAGAGGTGGGCGGTCCAGATGGAGGTGGTACGGAGAGGGGGTAGGGGGGAGAGGGGTCAGCCGAATGGGTGAGGGGGTTGGGGGGATGTTGAAAAGGTTGTTAAAACAGGTCTTGCTCATTAGCTCTCTCAATGTTCCCCTCTGCTGCGCTTCTGTCATTTTTTTTCTTTTTATGTGATGATTTTCATGCCATCCCAGATCCCCCATGTTGTTCTTTCTCAGCTTCCTCCTATACCCTTCTTTGGCCTCCTTCAGGCAGAGTTTTAGTTTTTTTTGCATCCACCTCATCTCCTCCTGGTCTTTGTTTTAAAAGCCGTCTTATTCCTGCTAGAACAGCCTTCACCTCACTGGTTACTAAGGGTTTGTTGTTGACAAAGCAGCGCCTCTGGAGGGAGCCACCATCACCATACAAAGCTTCAAAGAAATGGCCACGCACTGTCTCATTCCCCCAATATCCTCACTGTGTAAAACTAGCAGTACAATTCAGTCTCTGATATCAAAGCACTCTCAAGGCTCCATGGACCAGATCTTAAAAACCAGATCAGACCACTTCTGAGTGTAGTGTTTAGGGTCAGACAGTAATATTGCTATTATTTTAATGAAAAATATGTGATTGTTAAGCAAAAACATCAGCTGATTGTCTTAGTCAGCTGTGGTATAAAATAGTTTGCCAAATTTAAGATTTGTGATAGGTTTTATTACACATAAGCATACTTCATGTCAACTGATCAATGACACACAGTGGAACAGAGAGATCCTACTGACTCAGACAGAGCTGTAGGAAAAGGATTTTTTCTTTTGAAAATTGATCAGCAGAGATCTTCTACCAAAAATAAATGGTGCTGATTATAATTGTAGAAATACAATAAAATTAGTGGTCCTTTGACAGACACACAGGGTTTCAATGACTTTCAAATCATTACATCCCGCTCTTGTTTATATTTTACACAGCATTCCTATTTTTTTGGCAATAGGGTTGTATTAACAAAATTTATTTATACCTGCTATTACTTATAAACTACATGTTACACAGTAAAATTGTCCATGCCTGTTCTTTTCTTATTAGTGATGTTTTTGAATAAATCTTTGCTTTCATGTATATGTTGAATTTTATGTGTGTATCAAATTTTAGTACACTGTTGTGCTGTTTTCAAACCATTGTTTAAATTATTCTAATTTGAGAACAAGTTTTAATTGTCAAATTGTCATTTTTTTATGACAAACTTTTTAATCAGAAAAAAAATGTAGTCAAAATTCCACAGTTGATTTTGCAATTCAGATTACTGTTTTATTTTAAAAAAGAAAAAAAACATAAGGGATTTAAAAGTTAAAAAAAAGTAACAGCAATCCGGAAATGCTAAAACCATTATTAATGCTGGCTCTCTCTCTCCTTCTCTCCCTCTCTCTGGATAATTATGAAGGAACAACAGCTGGCTGGATTGGTCAGTATTAGTAATAGTCACTATTAGTATTAGTCAGTTTATACTTGAACCAGTATTAAAAGTATTTATAAATGCAGCAAGTAAATGCTTAATAAAGATTTAAAACAGGTCTCCAAAGTTAACAGTCTTTCCATCCTGATTTTTTTTTTCAGCTACATAAAATTATTCCACTTTGAGCAAAGTATAACACAAGCCTACCATTAATATAGCACATCCATTCTTTACAGTTGCTGGCATACTGTTTCTTAGTGTGGTGGAGTTTGTGGTAGCTGGGCTGTCACATCAGGGTGGTTATCCTGTCCTGTATCACACACATCAGACAGGAGGTCCTTAAAAATTGGGAAAGCTACACAGGTTTTCTACTCCTGTCCCCTAATTAAAAATATATGGGAACCAATGCTCTCCATGTTTTTCACATGTCTTAGCATACACTTAAACTCCCTGAGAATTCCTTGGACCACTGTGAGCAACATCAGATGTGCACACTGTAGCCACACCAGTATCCCACCTGTCCAAAACCTGAGATCATAACAAGTTACATGGCATATTAAAAGAATCAAATTACAGCAATAATTTCCATTAGATTTCTTTCAGTACAAGTGATTTGTCCCACTTACAAAGGTAAAGACAAAAATCTTGTTTTTCATGAGCTGTGTAGTATGTTACTGTGTAGTCCATTTAGTCCACACTTTTCCCTTCGAAAACTCGCTTGCTACTTTGGCTTTGCAGCATGTTTTGCAGAGCAGCCCGTCCTCACTCGAAAAAGAAAAATCTCACCCATTTTTACCTCTTGTTCTTCTGTTCGCCGTACTCCAACAGCCATTCCATCTTAAAGAACCACATTTCTTTTTTACTTTGGCTTGGTGAGTGCATGTGCCACTACCCAACGTTTGCCATGATAAGGGGTTAGCAGCATTTACTTCTCTTAATTCTGCTGCACCGTTAGCTATACACAAACCTGCAAAATAGCGGCATGTATGCATAAAGCGCTGTTGATGAAAATTTGGAAATCCAGCGGAAATTACGCATATTCTTATTTATTTTTCTAGGAGTAAAAATAAGGTTTAACCCTTCATCAGGGGAATAACCGTTTTCAGTAACTTGCGCACCCCTTACAAATGGCGTCTCTCTTGCCATGAAAACTAGAATTTTTTAAAAATGTCACAAAAGTAATGAGGTCTTGTTATGTCCTTCAATAGCACTCTTGGGTTGAAATTTTGAATTTCAAAGTATTTAAGGGACATCCATTCAGTAGTAGTAAATTATTTCAATCCTTGTCAGCAAAACAGAGGGTACATACAAAAGTGGTAAATCAATCATATAATGGCTTATAAGGTGTAGGCTGAAGCTGTGGCCCTTTATGCTTACCCTTTTAACATTTAAGTTTTATTTTTAAAAAAGCAAAAAAACAGTTCTACAGTTAATTTGGCAAGTCAGAAACTAAATAATAGTTAAATAAACAAAACAAAAAACAAAAAGGTCCTGACCTTTCAGAAATAACTGATTATAATTTTGATAATTGAAATATATATATTATATATTACACTTCTTTCATATAAAAAATTATATTTAGAAATTGTAGAATTATAGAAATTATTATTACTATATTGATGTAATATAGAAATATAGCAAACATTACATTAACAGTACTCAGTGTAATATACAATCAATAAATGTGTAACAATTTTTATTATAATTACTAATTTATATTATTACTAATTGTACCATTAGAATTTAAGATCATAATGATGTTTTATAGTAATCCATTACTTTTTTTTCTTTTTTTAATTTGCTAATTTAGCTGCGTACTGATATCAAATCACTTCCTCAGGACTACTTATTGGTTTTGGACTTCAGTCAGAAGCTTTTTCAAGTCATTAGTGGGGCATCACATATGTCATTAATATACTTGATAAACAGTTTTGAGCCTAGCATAGAGCCTTGTGGCACTTACCATGTAACTGCTCTATCCGAATCAGCATTGTTCATAAGGACATACTTGTCTGTCAGCAAGGTAACTTTTTAGCCATGTGTGGGCAATTCCTCTTACACCATATGTCTCCATTTTCTTCAGAAGTATTCAATGGTCAATCGAGTCAGCACACACTGCTCAGCCCCTCTAAATTGAAGTTAAGAGACTTGTGGCTCTCTTCCATGTTGTCTTCCCCCTGGAGATTACCAGGAGCTTTCTTTGGAGGCATTGCAACTTCCATTTTGTTGCTATTTTCATTGGATTTCAAGTAAGAAGGAAAAGTTCTTGTTTTTAGTTAGTTTGACAATGGTCCCCAGGGTGCCACCATCTTGGTTAGCTCACATCATGTGCACATCCTCATTTTATGTCAGTCATTAGTGAAAGCCAAGGATATAGAATTGTCCTAGGGTGTCATGGATTAGATGCAGCAGCAACTGCAAAAAGTAATAATAGCTTGTATTAAAATAACAAAACATGAATAGCACAGAAAATACACACTGATATAAAATATTACTTTCTCTCAGGAAAACTGGTTATCTTGCTTCAGTTTTAAAAAAATAAAACTTGTGTTCATTGGTACACGAGGCAAAAAAATCTTTACAATTAGATTGCATGCAGCAAAATAAATAACTAAATAACTAGCCAGAATGTCTTCAATTCTGAAACACTGACCAATTTCTATCATTTTTAAAACAGTAGATGTTGTGGTAATTGCTTCCATTAGTGATCGAGACTACTTTACTTGTTTCACCACAGCCTAATTAATGCAATACTCATCACTTTGTCAGCCTAAATGGTAAAGATGGTAAATGGACAGTAAATTTGTAATACTTTCCTAAACTTTTGATGACTAAAAGCACCTTATAATGCAAGTCAGCATTTGCCCATTTACGCACACATTCACACAAATGCCAGGTGACTACTTGACAGAGCGCTAACCTGCTCATCAGAAAGTCATACACACATTCACACACTGCTAGTACAGCCACCGGGAGCCATTTGGGGTTCAATATTCTGCCCAGGGATACATGAGGACTGGAGGACACCGGTGTTTGATTAGTAGACAACTTACTCTACCTCCTGAGTTACGCCCCTTCCCTTAGCCTATTCACAACTGACTTCGTAGGACTGATAGGTAGCAAAGTAATGTGCACACATTTGGATTTACACTCCAGAGTAATGTGACACAAGGTCACTGTTAAGTATCAAACAGCCCAGATTTTGGGTTAGTATTATTAGCTATGCAGTCATGTCAGTATCAGTTAGGCCTGCACGATTCAGAAAAAAATATGAATCTTGATTTTTTAGCTTTGAATTGAAATCACGATTTTCTACCACGATTTTTTTTTTCTCACAAACTGAAACGTTTATTGTACACATGAACTATGGTTCTTGGGTCTACAGACCAGTAAACGGATGAGGCTTCAAGGAAAAAAGAAAATGAAGGCTACTGGCCTACATTAAGTTTTGAAAATTGTAACATATATAAGCATTAATAAATAAATAAAATACAATCTGTCGACCTATTAAGGCTTCAGTGATAAAAAAAAAAAATGCAATGAAAAATTGAATAATTTCTTTCAGACATAGGCTAGGCATCTCAAATTGCCCTGGATTAGACCCTGAACATGGCACTTGAAGATTCAACATCACCGAAGTACGACCTATTTTCGGAACGAGGTTGGTCTAGGTGGTGGGCTGATTCTCGTCACTACTACCTGGGCTTTCAGCAACATCCATTTTGCGTTCATTTGTTCACTGAGTTTTCCTTGTGATTAACGTTATTTCGACAACGCCGCAGTCCCTCCTCAGAAACTTTCAACTCAACTATTTGATTCTACGTGCCGTGGATCACGTGACCAAACAGCGCTTTGTCATAGGATAAGGGAGAAGCCTTGGAGCGCTTGTTCAAAACTCTGACATGCCGCCGGCTCTTGGGAAAAAAATCGACGTAATTTAGAAATGAAATGGCATGTAGGGGTGAATCAACAACGAGGTTCTAAAACGATTAATCGTGCAGGCCTAGTATCAGTCATGTGGTTCTTAAAAACATTTAAAAAACTATTTGTCCACTCATCTTAAAATGCAACAGAATTGCTGACAGCAGGCTTAGCTGCTGTGACAGTGGAATTAGCAATTGTGGTAACAGTGATTGCGATTGCGAAGAGGTCACAGCAGCTACTGGCACTTAATTTCTAAGCCCACTGAAAATTGTGAGGTCCAGAGCTGTTTTTGCAGCTGGGAAAGCAACAGTGCCGAACCCATTCTGGCTTTTAGCTTTCAAATAATGACCCTAAACTAATGTTAACTAATGCTCAATCAAACAACTATATAAAACAATAACGTTAAAATATGAGCTTAAGCCAACCTGTGAACCCAACCCAGAAAAATGCGGTGTTAAATTACTGCTAATGAAAACTGCAGCTTCAAATTAAAAATATTTAGCTGTCAGTTTACTTTTGTTTTAAAGAAGCCTAATCACAAATCAGCTAGCTTAGCTAATTTACCACTGTTAATCCCTCAAAGCATGTTCGTGGAGCAAAACAACAGTCATTTTTTGCATTTATTGACAGGGAAAATTTTTGTAGTGTAGAGGTGTAAGTGTAGAGAAAAACTGAATCATGTTCAGAGACCAGGACCACCTAATTGTAACCACACCTAAAGGAAAGGGAAACTGCCACCCTCAGGACTTGTATGTAATAATGCTGGGACAATACATAATGTGACTGAAACATATAACACCAGAACTTATAATAATAAAAAAAGGGTTAAATAATCTAGAGCACCAAAATTTGAAAATGAAAGATTAATTATCATATTGAATTTTGATTAAAGCTGTAGAAATGTAATTTTATGCTTATCTTGCATGTTTATTATATAACAGTCACTGGAAGGTTTCACTCATCAACTTCATGCTGACCACGCCCTTGGCAATTATTTGCATCCTGTCTTTTGATGGAATATAGAAGGTTGTTTTTCATGCACCACTCTGCAGGATTGCTGATTTTCTTTCATTGGCATACAAAGTGAACTGGAAGTAGCTGAGCAAACAACCCTGAGGGGTTCTGGATTTGAGTTGAGTTGTTGCTCAGCATAGTGTTTTATAGTGTTCTTATGTCATGTGGGAAATGGCAGTTGTAATAGTAATAGTAACACACAGAAATCTTTCCAGGGATCTGACTGTCCTTAATGTCCATTGTGTATTTTGTTTAAAACTGAAAATAATTAAATTAAATCCTTTATCAGCTTTATGATTTGGTGTTTGAAAGTCTGCATCACAAGGAATCAAATGATGGACAAATTTATGTTATTATAAACATGATAGAAAACAAAGCAAATTTCTTTGGCTCACCAAATGAATTTGTGTACCAGGTATACAGAACCTCATCTAAAACCTTGCCTTTTTTATCTCTCTTGAAAGCGTTTATATTGATATGCTTACAAAGAGTCATTCACAGACTAGTGTATCTTTAATTACTTTCCTTTGTGCTTTTGATCCGTGCGGACACATCAAGTTAAGGACTTAAACATCTCAACAATTGAAGGATCACTCCCTCTATGCAACAGTGATTTTCATTCAGTAATTAAGATTGGTTGTGCACTAAAACAGATAAAGGAATAAAATAAAAAATAAGAATACACCACAAGTCTTTGATTAAGCTTTCTATAGAAAATATGAGGAATAAGAACAAAACGTATGTTTTAAAAAGTTCTAAGTGTAATAAACATTCTTATTTCTATGAAGTGATTGATGATATCTAAAACACAGACTTGACATGAACTAAGATATATAGTAACAGCAAAGGATTAAAAAAAACTATAATAGTAAAGCTGTAACTAGTTACAGTGAGGGTGCATTCCTCAAAAAATAATGAAGATAAAAGTTTGACTTAATAATAATTAATAACAACAACAACAATCAGGACCACAGTAGGAGGTGCAGCCATGATCAGCCATCCAGGCAGAAACACATTAATGCTCTTGGTAACGAGCATTAATGAAACATAAATACAAAGCAGATAAAAAGAGAGAGAAAGAGAAAGGAGCTAAGAGTGTCATGGAAGTCCCCAAGCAGCCTAAATTTCATAGCAGTATAACTAGGGTCTAATCTAGGTCAAGCCAGCCCTAACTACAAGCTTTTTTTCTGGACTGGGCATTGAAGGAGAGGGACTTGATTGTCTAAGACTCGGGCTTCCATTCTATTTTTGGAGATTCAAAGAGACACAAGAAAGTCTGCATCCTTGGATTGCAGTGTTCTAGTTGGAAAGTTGACTTCTATGCCCTTAAGATATGCTTGTTCCTGGGTGAAGAAAAGGAGTTTGAAATCTCCTTTCAATTTTACAGGTAGACTGTGCAAAGAAGAAAATATGGGAGGAATATTATTATGCCCTAGCATTCTGGATCAGCTGTAGACAGGATGTGCCTGTGTTTTTGCAATGTTATAAGGATGAAAGAAGGCAGTCCAAGATAACTGTTTAATGTGGAAGTTATGAGATAACTTCCATATTATATCCTGATCCAATAACCTCCAGGTTTCTTAAGATATCTTTTTTTGTTTCATTAGATTGTGTGTTTCTGTGTTGTTTAGTGAAAAGTATTATAACTTTGGTATTGTCTGAGTTTAAAAGTAGAAAAATTGTGGCCCATTCAGATCTTAACATCTTTAACATGCATTCTAAGTTTAGTTAATTAACTGATAGGTTTTTATCTGGCTTAATTGACGAATATAATTTTGCAATTTCTGCGGGGAAAATCAATTGAATTGCCTAAGGGAAGTATATATAAGGTGAACTGTAATGGCCCAAGCACCAAACCTTAGGGAGCTCCATGAGTACAGAAAATTCATTATTAATGTGTAAAACTGAAAGCTTATTAATAAAAAGGACCTACACCATCTTAACGCTCTTCCTTCAATACCAATATAAGATAATGTTGTGGTCAAAAATGTCAAATGCAGCACTGAAATCTAACAGGGCAAGTTCAGAGATAAGTCCTTTATCTAATGCTTAGAGATGGTTACTACTTATTTTCACCAGTGCTGTTTCTGTGCTAGGGATTGAAATTCCTCATGCAAAAGCAAAACGATTGAATCTTCCTCACAACAAAATGATAAATATGCTCTTATTAGTTGGTAGCTTCATATTAATTTGCAGCTTTATTGATATGCTACTCAATATGTCTTCCATCAGTGAAATTGTGAAAGTAGAGCTGGACTGCTGTGCAGTGCTGCCAGCTAATCTAGAGGTGAGGAACACCTGCACAACTGACATCAAACATGCAGAGCCAGGATTGTCAGCAGCCCCAGCAGATCACAGCCAGAGAAGCAACACTTCAGACAGCAGTGGACCTACCAGCACTGCCCTGCAGCTAAATAAATCCACAGGACTGAACCTGGAGGACCCTGTTAAGATGATGGACTCCATACTAAATGAGAATGGAGCAATATCACAAAACATCAACCTGTTGGGCAAGTAAGTGTCTTAATAATTTTTTTGTTTCGTTTTGTTTTGACTTATTTTGTCTTGTTTTGTCTTGTTTTAATTTTTTTCCCCAATTGCCATTTTCCATGCACATTTTAAGAGGATTTTGATTTTGACAGTTTAAAGTCAGTGGAAATACTAATTTCCAAGTATGTTAAGTCTAAACTAGTCTTTTAACACTTCTGAGGCTTACATTATCAATTTTATTCAGCCATATTTTCTGGCTCCAGCATATTGTTGGATAGAGTTAAAAAAATTAACATAAACCATTGTCATAAATAAGATTTTGTATTTTCTATATGGCATTGATGCCATTATAATTGTTGGTCATGCTAACATGAGAGGGATATTTTAAAAAAGAAGCTAAAATTTTCCTTTTTTTTGTTTTTATTTTTAACTTAACTCTTAGTTGGTGGTTTTACTGTGGCTGATGTAAATACATTTGAGCCAAACATCTTTTCAGCCAAGAACCATAATAGTATTACTGCTCGGGCTGTTATTCTGGAGCAAAAAGAAACAACCATTGCAACCAGTATCTGAAAATCCAGTTTTTTAAATGCTAAAATAATTTTAGAGTAGTGACAAGAAGCATAATTGTTACTAATGGAGCACGTGCGCTTGTGTGTGTGTGTCTGTGTGTGTGAGCATGTGTGAACGTGTGTGCGTCCATGTCCTTGTGCGTGTCCTTGTTTGTCTGTGTGTGTGAGAGATCAGGTTGGAGCTGATGGACTATCTGGACAGTATTGACTGCAGTCTGGAGGACTTCCAAGCCATGCTTCATGGAAAACAGTTCGGTATTGATTTTGATGCCCTAGAGGTAAAATGATATCACATACATTTTAAAACCAAAAACATTCACCTGATAAATACCTCATTGAAGTAAACACATGTCTAATTGGCTTGATTTTCACAGTGTGGATAAGCTGACAAAAGAACTACTGGGGATATGATTGTTTTTAAGTTGTTGTAATGGTAGTAAATAGTGTTACAACTGAAGCATAAAGTGTTAAAGCAATTTAAAACCCGAGGGCTAAATGTAACTTTAAGTTTCTTAAAACCCCAGAAAATTGCTTCTTTAGAAATATGGTTGTAGAGCACAAAAGGATAGAGAGAAATTTATTTGGCTACAATTGAATCATTAGAGTAGAACATTGCAAAAAAACTCTGCTTTGCTTACAAGAAAAGCCCAAGGTAGCCAGATAATATAGTTCCACCTCATAAATCCATAAAGGGAGTTACAGCAGTTGAAAAAGGACAAGCAGCACAGCAATCAACATATATGTAAGGTACACAGAATAAAAATGCAAAGAGCCCAGCAAATAGTCTAGAAAAGCAAATGGCTGTGGGTAAATAGAGCAAGTCATGCAAGTAAAAAGGTGATTTCATAGGAAAAATTAAAACCAGTTTCAGAAGATATCACACTCATGTCATTTAAGCTGCTGAAGCCTCATATTAGTCTAAACTTATAAACTTATTTAACACAAAATATAGATGGTGGTTTTGACAAGCTGATACATTTGCATCAAGGATTTCTGTACAGCCTAAGTGGATGGACATGTTCATGTGTGATTATTGTGGCTACAATCTGAATCAGAATCAGAATTCTTTTTATTGTCATTGTATCAAAAGGCGCAATGAAATTAAAAACAAACATCATAAAGGCAGTGTACAGTGTGGCTATGTCAGTATTACTAAAAAATGTAAGCCAGTCATTTAATCTACTTAGATATTTTAAAAGATAGGGCAGTATTTTGTGTTGGGTCTAAAGCCAGTATTTTGTATGCATTATTTTATCTTCATGTGTTTCCAGGAGAGCGTGTCCTCCAAAGAGAACAGTTCACAGCTAAATAAAGACAGGACAGAGGAAGATAACACAGGTGAGGGGAGGATAACTTAAATCAGTTGACTGAAAAATGTTGCATTTCTTTTCTCTGAGAAACTCTCCGGTTCCTTTTATAGTGTGTTTTGGGTCATTATTAATTGGCACTGTGAAGTACCATACCATTCATTTTGCAGCAGTTGGCTGAATCTAATGAAATAATATAGCTCATACACGTAAGGATCACACAACACCAGTGATCCAGCCCTATTGGCAGCCATTAATGGCAATGCTGCTCCCACCATTTCTGACAGATGAGAGCGCTTAGGATCACGAGTTGTCACTCTCCAGCTCCTCACTTTTTCTAAGTCTAATCTGACCTTTCAGTTCTTCAATTTTACCACTGGTTTGCACCATGGCTCTATATGTAGATTAGTGACGGTGTCTCTTGATCATAGACTTAAACAATGGCATGCCTTCCTAGCTTTGGTTGTATGTTATGAAAGGGTTTTTCTCCACCAAGAAAATAATTCATCTTCTTTAGGTGTTGTTCTTTAGGCCAAATGATGGCCTTCTTTACTTGCATCACTACATTTAAAAATTGCTGTTTTTCCTCAATAATGAATGCAGTGGTA
>JAPZDZ010073102.1:0-23349 GCA_029783805.1 Acanthurus tennentii
TGGATAACATGCTTCATTAGCTTGACAATGCAGTTCAGGGAGGCACATGGCTAATTCTCTCTCAGAGTAGGTTTACTTTTCACTGTAACTATGTTTTTTCAAGTCTGTGAGAACTTCCAAACTGCAGGATGGCTACATGTTAAACCACAGGGTGTGGAGGCTTTGGGGTTTTTTTGAAACAAAGATAACCTTGGACATTGGTGGATCAACAGAACATAACAAATGATATAACTGGTTTCTGCTGCAGAGGAGCTATTTTTTTAAGTAATGCAATAATTGTTTTGCTGACTAATAAGTAATCAGAAGCATTTTTCAAGTAAATGTCCAGCTATGGCTGACAGAATAACCAGTGGTGACTCAATAATTGCACTTAGAAAAAATAAAATGGAGTAACTGGAGGGTAGAGAAATGGTAAGAATTATTGTAGATGTCATCTTCATCAAACAAGTAGGTCTTCCCAGGGCTCAGTTTTGGCAAGTTGCGGTGACCATGTGTTCTGCGGATGTACGGTGAGGGCAGAGATCTCACAGTTCCATTTCTTCCACAGATTTTCAGCACGCTGCCGAACAAGATGCTCTTGGGAGACACACTTTCCACAGTCCCGATCAGCACTAAACAGGGAAATAAACAAACACCTTAATATTCCAAATCTAAATACATTCATCAATAGTGTTTGTTACGAATTTCACAAACAATAAATTCAAAATTATGAGTAGATTTTTTTACTTTGTTCACAAAGTTTTGTTTCATCCAGGTTGCCCAAAGACTGAAGTCCTAAAACAAACATTATACACACATATTATTAGTAAGGTAAAATAACTCTTACAGAGATAAAGTTAAAACAGCAAAGTACAAGCAGTAATCTGCAAGGTGACATCCAAGCATTGCACAGTTAACCTTTTTCCATCATGTGGTGTCCTGGTTGGTGTCCTGTACACCTCCCTGCACAGCATGACCACAGAGAGGTGTCGTAATAAAGATGACCACAGCATTTAAATCCCGTCTTGGCAGAGTAGAGCAGCTCCTTGTCCTCACTGATGCAGCAAACATCCTGGTTACAAAGAAGATACAAAGCATTTTTACAACATGAAGGATCATATTATTAGTCAGTAAAACTATGACTTTTGCTTTCATGCTTCTGTCAGCATTTGCCTTGTTACATTTACATAAAAAGGAAATGATTGGTTTTTAAATTCAGATTCCATTCAAGATTTCCTCTGTCTTTTAAAAACATGGTGTTTACTTTAATAGGCTGTAAATTTAGGGTTAGACATTGGACATCGTGTGTTTTAGGCAAACTAAAATTAACATAACCGTTTGTGCGGAACGATTGTCAACTTTGCACACTTTCCGATACTGTGAACCAAAAACTGGACTAAAAACATGAAAAACTGAGTTTTTGAAGGCATCTTTTGTATTTGACAAGCTTGTGTGGCTGCTTAGCCCCTCTTTCAGATTGTGCTTTAGTATTCTTAAGTGTAAGACAGAAAACACATTTCCCCCAAATCTCAAGGTTTTTTCTTTAAATGCTTTGAGCTTTAAGGTCATGGATAAACTTTTAAATGGGCACAAGTAAAAGGGCTATAATAATAATAATAAAAACCTACCTGTGTTGTTTGCAGAACATTACCACAGCACCCAACCTCATATCTATGCTGGCCGGACTGTGACAGGTTGTACAGAGTTCCTGCGCAGCACTTCATCTGCTTGTTTTTAATGTTGTAAGCTTTCGTCCCACAGCAGCGCATGTTTTCACCTTTGGGATGTCTTGGTGGAAAAAAAGTTTGTATTTTAAATCAAATCAGGTGAAGTAAAGAAGTTATTACTATTGTGTTCCAAGGAAGGATACTTCTACATTCAAAAGAGAGTACAGTAGAATGCATTTCTTCAGGGCATGAAGTAAGCTAGATGTTAGATTAAAAGATTAAGTCTTCCACACAGGGAGTATCAGACCAGCCATTACACTGCAAATGTAAGTTCCTGTATTGAATGAAATAAAAGAGTATCTGCTCCCACTGAAAAAAGCAGCTGAAAAGCCTCTGTATTTAGCCTTTAGAGCATTAAGTCAACCTTGGCTACTAAGAGGGAAAAAAAACTCTAGAAAAGCGAACACACAACAGCCCTGACATATTTTGACCTAAACAAGTTGACCTAGCTAACATGTTAGCAAGCACATGCTAAGTTAAAAAATCTAACAGACACATAGCAAGTGTTTTTGTTTGTTTGTTTCTTTTGCCACCAGACTGAATGAAGAATCACATTACCTTAAGCTCTGTTGGGATCTCAACCTGCCAGCTAATAGCTAAATTTGTCTTTCTGTTGTGTGTCTTTCAATTCTGCTACTGATTTTATGTCAGTCACTTGTTGGCTTATAAATATTGAGTTTTGCAGCTTCATTCAGAATGCCAGTGTAAAGCATACTGTAAGTGTTAACCATAGGTTCCTGCAGGTTTTAACAAGTTATATTTAAAACTTTTCAGGCTACCTTCCATTCTGTAATGGATGCAGTTTTTGACTTCAACGTCCATACTGGCAAGGAAAAGTATGATGGATATGAAAGAACAAGAGATTGCCTGAATAAATTGCAAAGTAAATATACCTTAAATAAACTAAAATAAAGTTGATGAAAAATGAAGTTCAACTACCCAATTCAGAGTTAAAGTTCTGCTAACAGAAACTATTATCAAGGAACTGCTCACAAAACTAGCTTTTTTTCCCCCTTTTTTTAAAAGAAAGGAGTCATCAAGTTAGCCAGAAAACATTCCCAGCATATTAGCTGGGTGCTGTTGGATAGAATTTGAATGAATCACACGGTTTGCATTAATGGCCATGGGTTCCATGTGTTTGTTTCTTCCCCAAAACACACACTTAAAAGTAAGACTTACATTAATGCAACTTTATACAAGATTTCAGAAGACACAATTTCAGACTTTAAAGACCTGGAGGATAAAAAGGCATAACTGTAAACACGTAATAACATGCACATGCTCCTTCACGTGACGGACGTCCACCCAGACATTGTTTAAGATCCAAACATAACAAAGGAGCAGCAAGTCCAGATGAACAGACATCCTTGGCAGTAGTTTAAAGTTAAAAGGGGAGCGCAGGGTCAGTCTGGTGTCTGGAATGCCTACAGTCTCAATAGACTGTCTCCGTTCAGCAGAATTTTGTTTCCTTTTTTGTCTGAGTTGTTTCCTAACACTGTCATACATTAAATTCCAGACTAAAATCCAGACTTCCTCTTTTCATGATTATGGAAAACTGTGAGCAAACAACATATACTAGACTGTGCAGAGTGCATAGCTGAGTGAAAAAAAAGATCAGCCTGTCAGTAAATTCATGCATATTTGTAGACATGCATGCAAAAATGATCACCTGTGTCCATTGCAGCAGATCTCAGTATGAGGCCAATAGACTTCTGTCCCACAGCAGTGTTGCCCAAGTGAGCCATGAGGCTGAAAACAACATTAAGTCCCTTTAATGTGGTTGTGAGGAACACATATCTCATAACAGAAAATGCTACATTGTGCCAAGCTTTATGTAGCAAAGATTATGCAGCAGTACAGAAACAGCAGACACAGTCATGTACATATACAAATGCACAAATTGGAACATATATATAAATTCTCAAATATGAAGAAAAGTAGACCCCAAAGACCCCCAAAACAAAGCCAATATTAATTTCTACACATAAAATGCACTAGAGTTGCTTAAGTCTTACCAGGGCAATGTTATATTATCCTTTGCGTATAGAACGATGTCAATAGAAGCAGTGATTTTCATCCGTCAGACTAAAAACACCCTCGTTTGCTATATATAAAGAGACGGGGTGGAGCTCCGAGCTCTCTGCACCAGCAGGGTCTTTTCAGGACAGTGATGAGAATGAAACAGTGCTGTTTGCAATTCTTTGCATTTATTAAAATTTAAAAAGGTGGTGGTTTTGTTTCACAAAGGGGCAAATTTTTATTTAAAATATGGACAGAGGGAACACATGGGAGTAACCTACAAAAAAAGGCCTCCACGTGTTTTTGTCTTAAAAGATAAATGTGTGTTTGTTTTCTTTTAGGAATAGTTAAGCGAATTCTAACGTCTTTCCAAAGGCCATTAGAAAAGGGAGTTTCCCACAGAAAAATGCAAAGAAACATAAATGAAAGACTCCAGGCAGCTGGGCCCCAATATCACGTACTTGATCTGTGCTTTGGTTCCACTCAGATACTCGGCCGTCACAGCAGATATGTGTGTGTGGTCTATAAACAGTTGGGCCAGCATCACATTGACCTAATCAGAGGGAAGAGAGGGTGGATTAGAGGAAAAAGTGCATGTTGGGTGTGGGAAAAAAACGCAGCCAGAAAGAAATTACTTAGTCTGGAATGAAATCAGACCCAAGGCAGTTTTTCTCAAAGTTTGCTCCTGCTGGAGTTCAAGCAGTCAAATCCATCGCCCCTCCAACGTGTTCACCTCTGCTATCACAGTATCTGCACTAATTAAGTGTTTTCCTTCATCCAACAGAAAGGAAACAATAGTCACTGTCTTTAAAAAAAAGATATTTATTGATGTAAACAACCCTTCTGTTTGTCTAACTCGAGCTTAATCTCCAGAGTGTAAAGAATAGGAAACCATTGTCTGTTCTCAAGTAGCAGAGTTGGCAGATGGAGGAAAATGTGACATCTGGGATAAGAACTGTGGGAACCCACTCATCTGAGCTCTTGTTCCTCTCCCCTTACTGTCAGGCTGCGTCATGCTGGATGAACTGGATAAAATCAAACACATTTCAGGTTTTTCTAACCTTTCATCCACTTGGAAACCCACTCTTTGTTTCTAAAACCTAAGTTAAAAACAAAGACAAGAGCTCCTGTTCAGTCCTGAGAAAAGAACTTTAGAGGCAGAAGTTAGTAATCAGTTCGATGGGTGGATGTGAGACTCTGTGTAGCTTGTGTAGCACATTCCAATCCTTAACCTTTGAGAACCGGTTTTCCACAAGTCATCCCACCCTGCTTTATCTCACCATGTGCCACAACATTACTGTCTAGGGACGTCTTTGGACTCAGTCAGAAGAGAGGAAAGGCGTTAGCCAAAATGTATCCAAAAAAAACCCCTAAATTTTCCTTTCATTCTCCCAAGTTCAGCAAGAATAAAAAGAGTTCACACAATTTGAGAATGTTGTCTCAACTGAGCTGTTTCTTGTTTCAATGAGATGTTTCACGTGTTTGCAAATGACCCCTTAAAGTGTTACAGTTTTACAAAGTGCTCCTGAGCCCATGATACTATCACCTATCACCACAGAACCCGTCCACCTGTGGAATGTTGAAAACAGGTGTTTGGCATTATCCCACTTTCCCAGTCTTCTGTTGCTTGTTTGAAACATGATGCTGTCTGTTTGTCTGTTTAACACAGAAAATCTACATTGCTTTCATTTCCCATGACCTATACTTCCCTAACTTTAGCAAAATGTTAATCATAAAGCAACTTGATGAATTAAATGAAACAGTCTTATACTGGTCATATGTAACAATTTTGGAAGGAACAGGAAATTTTGTCCTGTCAACTAAACTGTCAGATCAGTAAATATTTATCTTGTTTTGAAACCATCATGTCTCAGAACACGTGCTGTGGGGCTGTAGTGACTAAAAAAGCATCATATTAAATAATTAACCTCAACAAATAAAGAATAAAGAAAGGATAATAATGAGGAGAGACATAATGAATGCAGAATCTTCCATGAAGGGCATGAGGGTAATTGGATATTTTGATGGGATTAAAAATTCTTTCCATCACTCAAGCTAGCTGCCAGGTAATTTAATGTGAAACTGCATGTTATTTGAATTAAATCATAAAGATCTGAGTCTGCTTGTCATTTAGCAGTCTGTGAGTTAATCCTTTAATAGTTTTCACTTGAAGTGTTCCCACATCCCATTGCAAAGAGCATTAAATTTCTGCAGAAAACTTTTCCACCTGAAATCCTACACCCTTTGGAAAGCTTTGTTAAATTTTGTTTTCCTTTCCACATAATTACTCAATGTCTCCTAAGACTGATGACTCAATAAAACATGTTCATCTGTTGAAATTGCTTGTACCCAAACAGAGGCTGCATGGAAGGCCTCAAAACTTTTTTTTATCAAAGTTTCCATTAGGTAACGATTGACAAAGGCAGCAACCACACATTTGCAACAATCACTCGCACTGTCATACCTAGGAGGGACTTTGTCTGGTGTCTATCACAGCAGCGAAATTCATTGGGATTGTAACACGTTGACCCACAGAGACTCGTGTGTGGCTCGGTGCTGTGGATGTGCACAAAATGAAAGAATTTTAAAAAAAAAAGAAATATAAAATGAATGAAAAAATGTATTGCTTGCACACTACAAGGAAACACAAGTCAGCAAAAATTACCAAAAGTGTTTATGACTCTAATTGAAAAAACCAAAAGCCTTATTAGCAGCAGTGTGATAACCGGGCTAAAGGTTTCCTGTGGTGTTTATGTCAATTAGTAGTGTAATGCATGTGTGTGGTTAGGCATTGCTCGAGGTGAGCAGATTACCTGTGTTGCCTTTTTCACCAATGTTTCTGCCATGACATGGCTTTTGTAATACCTTTGTTACAGTTATGAACCCAGCACAAATGTTAACGACAGATGGCTGAACTACCGAGATTTATTTATTTATTTACTCATCTAGGTAGTTAGTTAGTTAGTTAGTTAGTTATTTTAACAGGGACAAAACTCAATAAATGTGCCATGTAAAGCTCTCAGCTAGTTTTCATCTGTAGTCCCTGTGCAGAGGGCATCAAGCAACATGGGATCTAGACGGGCCTCAATAAAAGCTCAAATGCAGTTATACAATAATACATGCAGTTACAATCTAAAATTGCAACATTGAATAGGAAAGAATGAAAGTCAATTGGATAAAAAAATTAAGTCAAATTGTTAAAAAGGCAAAAGTTTTCATATCTCGTCATAGCTTTTTCTACATTTCCGCCCGCACAGGCAAGTGCGCACATACCCAGACACGCAATCATGCATGTATGTGGGCACGCACACACATACACACACCAACATCTAAAAAATCATTTCATTTTGTGGATGGAATATGTGTGATTAGTGGTTGCGAGACTGTCTTTCTTTCAGCCAGGTCGGAACAATGACCAGAGGTGAAGGTAAGGCTGGTAACGCTAGGTAATGAAGTGAGTGGCAATTTACCATTGATCTACAATTACATTAGCAAAATGAAACTTTGGGAAAACCTAATTTGTAAAAAAAAAAGTATGAGGGAGATCAAACCAGCTGACAGAGAGCTGACAACCACTCGCTTGTAAGCATGAATGTAAGAAAACCAAGTATCAAAATCACCTTTATTTGTAAGAAGAAAAGGCATTTAGCATGTTTGTCAGACCCAAGAAAACTCCACAGGGGCACCTTTAACTTCACTTACTGCCCACGGGTGGGAAACCAAGTGATTTGAAAGAGGATTTTTACATTTTGTTGGTCTCAGTACCATAGTTAAGAACTTTGGTTGACTTACCAGATGGGTGAAGAGCCATGTTCCTTTAAAAAAAACCAAAAACATCAAGAAAAAATAAATATCTCAAAAGATAACCAACTACACCATTGCTATGGTACAAATCCTAGCTGATCAATGCAGAGCAGTGTTGCTGTGGCTGTCAACATTAATACAATCTGACACTATCAGCACATACGCATGACAATAAGGGAGCAGTATGAGCCTCACAAAGGTCATTTTTGTTAGAAAACTAATGCAGAAGATTAATTCTATCACCAAACACACATATATGTGGTTATGACGCATTCTTTTGGGAAGCTTTAATACAGCTGACAGAACTGTTGTCTATAAGAGGAAAATCACATAAAGTGAAGATGGCAAGTTGTTTCTTACCTGTTGCCGCACACCTGTGGACACAAAGCATGAAAGAATTGTCATTTCAATTCGTTTTATTTTTGTTTGTTTCACACATACATGTAACACAACTCTCGTTTGCAAAGACAACAAATAAATAAAATATGAAGCAGATCAATCAAAATCAATGTGCCAAAAAGAAGCAGAGGGAAGAAAAAAAGGACTTGACAACTTCATTTAGTTTTAGTCTGGATAAGTTTAGCTTGGCCTTTCTTTTCAATTTGAATTCATTGGAAAAAATGTAGGCCATCCTTTCAAATATCTCTATTATATAGAGAAGTCCAAAGTTTGTCCTGTGATTTAAACGTGAGAGTGCAATCTTAGCCATCAAACTCATTGGTATTGTTGGAGCTGTTTCATTAGCACTTAAAAATTTCTTCAAGTACACCGAGAGACATAAACCTGAGAGTACAAGCTTACACAGTTTTGTGCAAAATCACAGACGCACCTGCTTCGTTATCACAGCACCTGGAAGGTTTATGACATTTCACAAGAGCATTGTCTATTTCACAGCAGCACTCAGTCCTGGGATCGTACTGATCTTCTCCACAGCACTGGTGATGAGGGGATAGTTTCTTCACCATCTTGCCATTTGGACCACAAAGCATCTGCTCATTGTCATCAAAAGGCTCTGTGGAAAAGATCAGGTCATTACTTTAAACCATAGCTTTTCACCAAGATACTGTGTGCAGATTTTAGGCAGATTTATATGAAACACTACCTTGTTTCACTCAAACATACAGACTTAAACTATTTATTGCCCCAACACCCAACAGTATTTTTGTATCTCTGATAAAAACAAAAAAACATGGTAGAAAAGTGGTCAAACAGGCCCTGCAGAAAACATCAGGGGGTCAAATTGAACCATAACTTTTCACCGATATGCTCTGTGTAGATTTTTGCTGACTGCCTTTTTCATTAAAATGTAAAGACTTAAACTATTCTTTTGCCCTCATACCCGACAGCACACTTGTTTTTTTAGATGATAACTGAGGCTGAATTGCAGTGGGCGGATGAGTTTAAAAGTGTTTAAACAGCTACAAGGAGCTTTTATTTGCATTGTTTTTGGTGGCCCCTGTGGACAAAAGTGTATTTTTGTTCATTTTGAAAGCAGATAAATGAAAGATGCAACATGGTTTAAAACTCTATTTAACTTTTTTAAACACAGCTGTTTGCAGGCTTTATAGCAGGGCAGTAATGCCATTTTTTGTTTGTTTGTTTTGGGTTTTTTGTAGTTATATTACATTATTTACAGTAACATAGTGATGGTGAAAGAAAAGTAATTTGTGTTTGTAACATTAATGGTTATGCACATTGCATTTAATCCTTCAGCTCACTGATTTTGTTGCTTGGTAATATAAATGTTTATTTTTAGCTTAAGTTATCAAAATATTCCATATTAATTAGCTGTCCAGAAGAAAGAGGGCTCATTCGGGATGGATTTGGAATCATTTTAAAACACTCTCTCCTTTCTGTTGAAAGACCGACCAAGATTGACCTTGGGATTCTCTTGTGCTTTTCAGTGTCAGCTATTTTGCTCATCCAGTCAATTTGTTTCTTTGTCTCTTGCCTCATCCTGCTCCAGGTTCAGCTAAAAACCATAAAGATGTTAAAATTTAATTCTTCAAAAAATAACTTTCCACCTGTTTCATTTTCACCAAGTAAAGCATAACTCATTGCCAAATTTTGCTAGAAAATTGTGGATATAAACTCTTCTGTTCATCTGTAAGTTCTCGTCTGTATGTATCAATGGTGGTTTTGGCTGATTTTGCAGTAAAAATGTCCCCATGAGCAACATAAAGATAATTATATAGAAATAACAAGTCCTCTTGCTGATTGCCTATTTTGCTATTTTGCTTATGCGGGTAAAAGATCCAGCCGCATTAAACTGAAGCTGTTTCATAAACACTTGAAAATTTCTACAAGTACACCGAGAGACATAAACCTGAGAGTACAAGCTTACACAGTTTTGTGCAAAATCACAGACGCACCTGCTTCGTTATCACAGCACCTGGAAGGTTTATGACATTTCACAAGAGCATTGTCTATTTCACAGCAGCACTCAGTCCTGGGATCGTACTGATCTTCTCCACAGCACTGGTGATGAGGGGATAGTTTCTTCACCATCTTGCCATTTGGACCACAAAGCATCTGCTCATTGTCATCAAAAGGCTCTGTGGAAAAGATCAGGTCATTACTTTAAACCATAGCTTTTCACCAAGATACTGTGTGCAGATTTTAGGCAGATTTATATGAAACACTACCTTGTTTCACTCACACATACAGACTTAAACTAACAGTATTTTTGTATCTCTGATAAAAACAAAAACACAAAGGGAGAAAAGTGGTCAAACTTTAGGTTGTCAATCAATACATTAAAAATAAGACATTCACTTTAACGTGTTGTCTACAAAGCAACCAATAAAAATATTACACAAAAGCACATTGCATACACTGGCCAACTCTACACTTAAAGCACCAATAGTTGTCCAGTTTACATTCAAGTACCACATTAGCAAACTTTTTTTAAAATAAGGTTAGAAAAAACAGTCCCTGTATTAAAAAAAGCTTGTTTTGTGCAACATTTTTTTAAAAGTGAAAGTGTTGTAGCTATTGATGTGTCCCCATTTGCAGGTGTTTGGGTTTTTAAATTTCCATTTTAAAACTGGGCATAGTCACACTTTTATTGGTCTTTCTTACATGTCTCAACGTTAGTAGTGTAAAGTTTGACGCAGATAAAAGCAG
Organism: Acanthurus tennentii; assembly: GCA_029783805.1. Lineage (NCBI taxonomy): Eukaryota > Metazoa > Chordata > Actinopteri > Acanthuriformes > Acanthuridae > Acanthurus > Acanthurus tennentii. The sequence goes on from JAPZDZ010073102.1 coordinate 10,656, forward strand.
CACTGTTTGAGAATTTGTTTCAGTGCGATTTAGCACTCCTGCGACATTACATGTTTTTTTTCTCACGAGTCAAAGTTCAAACAAGCCCTGCACACAACTCAGAACAGCAATATTATTTCGGTGGAAACTGGAATAACAACACATGACATATAACTGAGCAAGCAGCTACTTACTGGTCAATAGTGGTGAGTCCAGTTTTGTGTCTGTCTGTGGCCTTTTCTTTATCATAGCTATCATCAAATAAAAACAAACCAGACTGAGAAAACTCCAGCTGGCAATACTAGCAAAAGAAAGGCAACACTGCTGCATAACATAGATGCAACTACAGTACACAGCAGGACCTCTTTTGACCTTAAGGAACCTCCGTGAATCACAAAGTTGAGGCAGAGCAATTGTAGAACATCAGATGGAGAACCATAGGGCATTTTCTCCATAAAACATGACCAAGTTTTTCCAAAATTGCTGTAATGTGACGCATAGTAACGTGCATCGTTAAGCTTTGGATTCAAAACTGCGGCCAATGGCTCACAGTTTAAGAAGTTACATATTGTTGCTTTAAACATAGATTTTATACCCTCTCCATCTCACAATGCGTGATGCAATAAACTCATGAGATAACTCAATGTGGGCAGGTACGCACCTGACTCGTTCTCACTGCATCTGGAAGATTTAGGACAAATCTTAAGAGCATTGTCTTTTTCACAGCAGCACTGTGTCGTGGGATCATACTGATCTTCTCCACAGCACTGGTGATGCTGAGATAGTTTCCACAGAACTCTACGAGTTGGACCACAACACATTTGCTCGTTGTTATCAATGGCATCTGTAGAAAAGATCAGGAAGACGAAAAAAAGTGTACCACTTTAACCTTAGCAACAACAGTACTGACAAGCTACTGTGCATCCACAAGTGTTTGGATAGAATAAAACAGGGCAGAATTTGTTACATGTACAATCACATAAAACAGTTGCAACACTGGCAGAATCAAGCACTTCTGTGGTATTCCTTCCTTACTTTTGTCTGAGTTTAACATCCATTGGTTGTGTTTAGCTTTACTCACTTTTACCACAACATGTGGCATTTGGTGAAGATTTTGCCACCACCACTGATTCACAGCAGAGCTCATTAAGTGAGTCATAGGCCTCCAAACCACAGCAGGATGAAACCATTTGGCTCAAACCATCTGTAACATTAAAAGACAAAGCAGACATCAGGTAAATATACAAAGGTAAGACACAGAGATCAGCAATACAGCATGCAGTAATATTTGGATCTGTGACAGCAGTTACTCAAGTCAGTGCCTGGAAGTCTTTCAGTTCAGAACAATAAAAAATTAATGGCATAATGGCTGTCTGTCTTCTAAAAAACAGGAGCAGCACTGACGCCAGTGGGACTCATCAGATAAAGGTCTGACGTATTTAAAACATTTGTGAATCATCTGTTGAAGAACTGGCTTGCTTGTATGTGCAAGATCTTAGAGGGAGACTTGTGTTCTTTGAGTATATGCTAACAACATTAGTACCATTGTATCATGGGAAAAGTCATATTTCTCTCACAGAGCTAGGTATTCGTTTTATTAAAACACTTCATTTGTACAACTTGGAGCCCACTTGACATTGTGCGAGAAGGAGCAAAACACACACTGTGTGGCAAAAATTTTGAGTGTATTGAAACATTTCAAACACAATAACTCTGTTTTGTTTTTTTATGCGGTTTGAGTCCTATGAACAATGTCTAATTATGGCAAGCCCATTTCAAGCTAGTTTGACATAAATGTGTGGTTCTTACATGTTAAGTTGTGTTCATTTCCCACTTTGCAGCAAGTGGCTGCTGATGGGTGGAAAGCCTGATGTCCACAACATGAAAGTTCTGCCCCTTGATGAAGATGATTCTTGTCATGCTCTGTTGCTGGACAGATCTTTCTGTAAAACACAGTAAACGTAAGCTAAAGACATTATCCCTGGAGCTCGTAAGTCATTATCCTTGGAGTTTGTAAATATTGCATACAGAACTGATATTTCACAGATCGACAAGCTCTATTATGCCAATGAACATTTCACCTTTAGCCTTTGTAATACTGCCCTCTCATGGACATACTCCAAACTGAAACAGTTCCAATAGCATCAAATTCACACATTTCCACTGTTAATGTGCATGTGAACATAACAGGTAAAACAAAATGTGGCATAACAGTTTAACTGTTAAGGCTCCAGCATGGAGGGTTTCTGGCTTTTAACGTGACTGGACAGTTGGGGATTTTTAATAAAGGAAATTTAAAAGTGTAAAATAAAGAGCACACACGGTTGGTGACTAATGGACTGTCCAGGCTGTAAGCAGTATACTGTTATAGATGTTAAAATGAAAATGACACAGATATTCCCCATTTTCATTCATCTTTTAACTTTGTTAACTTAATTTATTATTTATTTTGAGACCACGACTGTGCATAAAATTACAAACTGCCAATTATTGTGTATGCCAAATGTAGCTTAATGTTTATTTTCTCCAAATGGGTTTATAAGCCTGATGGTGCACAGGAGAAAGCCCCTAAGGTTCTACTGGAAACATCACCATTGATCCTCCAAGAAAACCATACTACATACGTTTCATGGGGATCCTAAGCCAATGTATAGCCCCACCTGGTGGTGATATCTGAGGGCTACAATTTCTCTATAGATCATGAATGAACAGTTCATAGAAAAATGTGTCAAGACAAGCCAGTCACATGATTTCATCGCTGCTTTGGTTGATAGATCCGTATTTTCCGCTTAGGCAAAAACAGACTTGAGATTGTGGTGAGAAATCTTGCTGACGCAATATTTCTCTAACCGTGTCCATAAGCTGTCAGTCAAAAGTCAGTCACAAACACACACACATACATGCAAGCAAACATAAGCGCACACGATCACAGACACACACACACTCACTTATACGCACATGCCCCCCCCGCCACACCCCCCAACCCACCCACACACACACACACACACACACACACACACACACACACACACACACACGAAAGACATGAAGGAAACACTTCGAAAACTTACCTGTGACCGTCAGCTGCGTCTGCTGCAGCGGCAGATTCTGCAATCAACATCAAAGCTTTGCATTGTGAGTCATAATCAGATGAAGTCATGATGAGTCATAGTCACAACCAGGGGCAAAATAAATCCGTTAAACTGGCACTTCACGACCCATCTCCAAAACTCAAGGCAGATCCAAGGCAGATGTTGGAATATGCATGTGACATTTCATTTATGGAGCAGACCTTTGTTGCTTAGTCTCATTAAAAATAATGAAAAAATGAATAAATAAAAATAAACCTAATTAAGAAATAATCTATTCAATATGCATATGTCCATTCACGCAATGTGTGGTCTAAGATGAAGTGGAGACATAAGTCAAACTGCAGCTGCAGCTCCCAAACAGCTGCCTGTTTTATCGCCCACGTCTTTAAAGGCAAACGCGCATCACATGCGGTCACCGAGAGCATCATTAAGAGGCATCAAGTTATGAAGGAAAGAAAGAGAGGAATCCTAACTTCCAAAACTTTCTTATAAGCTGACATGGATGCAAGATGCCGAATCATCCTCCTGAATTTTAAACCGAGCTGTAAACTGGGCTGCAGGTGTGTCACTTCAGTTTTCCAAAAGTTTGAAAAATTAAACTTCACATACATAGTAAGAAATTAATTTGATTACCGTCTTTCTGAGACAGCTCCTTTTTTGTTAATTTCCAAAAGTCACGTACACACATTCCCATGCTCAGCTGCCCTCCCTTTCTTCCACAGACACTCATTCATTCACACACACACACACACACACACACACACACACACACACACACACACACACACACACACAAAAGCACAGACACTTACATTCTGAAGCATAACTGGTTGTCTAGATAAAGACTAGTCAGTCTTACATCCCAGCAAGAATAAGAAAAAAAAATTGACCAAACATGTTTAAAAAAACAAGACCACTTGTGCTCTGAGGGCTCCTGACACTTAAGACACCACAAACTCAGTGAATTTAGGAAAATGAATAATAGCCACTTACCACTGACTGTGATAAATCCACAAACCAGCCACACTGAAAGAGTGCATTAAGAGGCATCATTAAACTCCACTTTCAAGTTAATGAATAATCCACATGTGCAATAAAAAAGAGATTATCTCTTACCTGACAGCGGAGCCCAAAGTGCCATCTTTGAATCCGTTAGGATCACGCGTTACAATGCAATGATGCAAAAGATGCGCCTAAATTATAGCCTAACACAATAGCCACTCCCACCTCATTATAACACCTAAAAATATCTCTGATATAAACCTGTCAAGGTCGGGTGAGGCATTCACGCTAGATGTTGAGTTTATTAGCATATTGTGCGCCCAACAAACAGCTTAGTGGACATGTTTACAGAGAAATCCAACATATTTTTGTTACAGGGGTAAAATGACTAAATATGGAATTCAGATTTGAAAAAAGGGAAGACTTCTGACATTAGGCTACCTGTTTTGCACTGAAGTGTTGCTTTTTTTGTAGGCTATTTATTATTTTGCTCTTTTGATGTGGAAGAACCTTAAGCAGCCTGTGGATGTAAGGCTTGAAACCGTGATCACAGCTGACACCAGTTCCGCGCTGCTCGTCGCACTTTCTGCTCACACTGGACTCTCGGTGGGTGTGCAAATGTCCAGGTTTACTCTTAATCTAAATGCATTTCCACATGTGTCCAACATCCCAGATGCAGGTGATCCTCCACCCTCTCCCCATTCTCTTCATGATGAATCGTGCTGATCTTGCTTCATCATGTTGGTGCAATGATGTAAGTGAAACAGAAAGAAAATAGGCTGTTGATAGATGCCTTTTGATTGTAATGCAAATAATGTTTGACAAGTAAAATCTAAATTAGTTGGACAAGGCTGTAGGAATCAAAAAAATACAAAGTAACACAAGTTTTGTTTAAAGTTGACATTCATTCAGTTGTCTCTTCTTACAGACTAGCCCACCCCTTTTAAAAACCTTTAATGCTTTTTCCCTTCTCGCGCAGCATGTAAAAATGTAATTGGGCTTGTTTTAATGAAGGTGACCACATACGAAAAAAAAACAACGAGCTTCGGAATTATGGAAATCTACTGAGTGTGTTGTGTTTTACAGCTAGGGTTTCTGAGACTCGAAACCTGTATCACATCGGGATCAGATGTAAAGGTGTCTCTTTCAATTGGGCTTTATATCCTGGGGGATTTCAAAATTAGCCCGGGTGAGAGCCGGATTAGCCGGTCGTCAGTTAGTCACAGTGTGCTTTAGGCCTGCCGTCATTGCCTGTTTTATACGCTCACTTTAAGTTTAATCTGCAAAGTAAGAGCAGGCCCGATAAAAGTGGCAAACTTTTTTTAGTAGAACTTTAAAGTGACATTAAATTAAGATATTCAAATACAGATGCATCAGATTTGCATTTTGGCTCAGAGATGTTGAAAGAAGAGCGCGGGGGATGCGAGCGCAACCGCCCTGAGCAGAGATTTCCATCCCTCCACCCGTATTGGATGTCATCTCTGAAGACACCAGCTGCGCAGTGGCCGGACTTTGATTCATGCCTAGTCTGAACGCTCAGGGTCAATAATGCACGGCCTATGTGTCGTATATGCCTACGCACTGTAAAAGAAAATGCCAAATTAGGAACGGAGCATGAATTTGAGGAGCAAGTTCAGTAGGCTACAGCACGGATGCGGAAAGAGGAGGATATTGCTTGACCCACGGGAACACACACCCACCCACACACATATACGGCCAATTTAGCCACATAGAGCCACCGAGAGCAGCTGCGTTCCCAAAGGTAAAGTAAACAAAAGGGCATCAAACACATGACGTTGTGTTTGACCTCTCGCACTACATGCTTGTGAATTCTTGAATGATGCTGGTGGTTTATTAGCACGATGAGTCAGTCGGAAGAAACCCTTTTATGTCGCTCAGGAGAACACACCCATCTCTCCGGAAAGCTTTGGATGGAAATGCCTGAAAAGGAGGCACGACAGACGGGTACCGGCTGCAATCCTTTGGCACAGCTGTAGACACAGCCGTGACTCAGAGGTTTATGATATGATCATTATCAAAAATCAAATAAAAAACAACAAAAACATAAACAAAACACCAAGTTCTTATCTCCCTGCTGCCAAAAAGAATAAAGGGTCAATCTGCGTGTCCTTTGCGTTTTACAGTTGTTACAGTTATAAAAGGGCAGGATATGACGACATTAAAACCTCAACTCTGAAAAAAACAATTTATCTATTGCTGAGGCAGCAGATGCCAAAATGGTCCGTCTACATACCAGACAGTCTACTGTCGTGATAAATAAAGATATCAAGCTGTTGTGGGAAATCGCACGCAGAAAACACCAGCGGGTTTTTATTACAATGATAGAAACGGTTGGTCCAGCGAATGAAACAATGTTTTGACTACTTATTTGCCTAGACAACATAATTTTACACACATGCATAGTATGAATCATCAGGCCTGCCAACAGGCGTTGTGATTTTTTTCAAATGCATTAAAAAAAGTAAAGGAAAAAAGACAATAGGCTGAAAAGGCGTGATCTACGCCATATATTTGCAAAGTCTATTTTCCCTTTAATCCAAGATTTAAAAAACATGTAAGCTTAAAATAAAAAAAAAACATACGTTTAACTCTGTCTTTGGTTGACATTTCTGGTGACACTGAGGTAAAATTAGTGAAACAGTTTAAATGTGATGACAGCTGAATGCATTTAATAGATATGAGCATGCGCAGCTTTTAAATGTTTTTCTATAAAGTTGTTCTTTTTGCAGTGATTTGTTATTTGTTTGTTCATGTATTTTTTTAACAATCTGTTGAAATCTATAGCTGGATCTGCTGGGGAAGATTGACACAAGATCTCAGTTTGTAACGAAAGTGTAAGTGTTATAAAATATTTGTTGGGCAGCTAATTGACTTGGGTGCAGAGGAGAAAAACGGGTTATGCTTGTAAACGAAGTTCGGCCAAGAAACGAGCTGTTGAGATTTAAAAAAAAAAAAGGCATGTTTCAGACATGTGTCTGCAGAAATGCAACCCACGCTTTTTGGCACTCTTTACATGAAAGCAAGACGTGGATTGAAGTGTTTTTCTTTGGGGAAGGAAGCGTCAACAAGAAATAAACCGGTTACAACTATAATTAGGATGGGGTTTTTTCTTCCCGGATTTCGCGAAGCATCTGGAGCCTATAAAGACCGTCCGGCGCTTTTAGTGTTTGTGGTTCCGATTGACGTCTTTTTAATTTCGACAGCAGTGAGTTCAGGAAGGAGGTTAAATATGAGTGGACAATTAACGCTCAAGGTCAAGAGAGCAGTCACAACATTTTTCCTCTGTCAGAGATTTATATCTGACTGACTGACTGACTGACTGACTGACTGACTGAAGGCCTCAGATATTCTTCCACACAAGCATTTTAATGCATAGACTTAGCAATGACCACGTCGTTAAAAAATTGGGGAAATTATAATAAAAAGGAGAGAGGCCAGCCCCGTGTCCGATAAAACCCGCCTTGCCTGCTTCAAGTTTGCAGTTTATAATTGACACTCACGCTTGTGACCACACTTACTCAGCACAAACACACACATTAAGGATTACATCAGGCGTTTTGACCCACAAACAGAGCTCTTTTATGGCAGCCACCATACGGGACTTTACATTAGGAGACGGCTTACTGTCTAAACTGGGTTACATTCACACTTTCGTGTGATTTGTGATTCAGATTGGCGACGATACAACGTGAACAGCACAGGTCTCATAGAATCTGATGTTTTCAATTTAGATTGGGACAACTTAAGTTTATGGTCCTTCAACAGAGAAATAAGCGTTTTTTCTTTTCCACGTGACCTCAAACTGAAAAGTCTTGACAGAAATCATGTGATCTATGTTTCGCTCACTTCCCTGAACTGAGTGTCTGAGTGCCAATTTGTAGTTTAAGTAGGCGGACACGCAGTTGAGGTAGGTCCAGACTATGACTTCCTCAGATTTCAGAATGATTCTTTTTCTGTGAGGTCGTTCAGCTACTCAAGTCTCTTACTATGCAGTTCACACTGGAATCTGATATGAGCTTCATTTAAACATGTGATGTGAGCAGCCAAGTGTAAATGTACCCTAAGTCTGTAACAATCTCTCCATATGTTTCATCCTGTTCTTATCTAGCCAAAATAATTAATTAATTGCAAGCCTACCTCTTGTATGTGCAGAAAAAAATGTGGTATAATTTCAGACAGCTGGTCTTAGCAACATAAAATAAAAAAATAGGAACTTGGAATATTGACTGGGGTTGGATAAAGATGTCACACATCATCCGGTAATTTTTCACGTTTGATTTATTGAAAGTCGAATAATAAAAAGGAACAAACAAGGGCTGTTGCATTGTTAAAAAGTCCCCCACCCATCCATACACACATACACACACATACATACTTACTCCCATTTAAACTCATAAACGCCCCTGCATCTCTACAAGCTCTTTGTCTTTAGTCTTTGTCAGTTAATCTGTTTACTTTCCTGTTCAATTTTGTGAGGAGCCTGTGTTTATCTTGAGTGTCTGGATTACCTGCATTTAGTTTCCTGCTTACTTGCCTGTGTGATTCTGTACTAACCGAATCCACCAGCCAGCGAATCCATTTCTTCTTAGCTTCAGCCAGCCTACGAGTGGGTTAGTGCTCTCAGGCAGGCCCCCTTTTTCCTTCCTACCACTGTGCACACCATCACATCCAGTAACTTAAATACACGCCTCTAACTGTAAGTGTGTGCTGACTTTGTGCTTCACATGGAATTTATTACCTCAAGACAAGATAAAGATATTGTGGTTAACAAAATCTTTTCAGTAGGTTCACAATCCCATTTGGCAGAAATTGCAACATTTAATGATTTCACACATTTCATACTTTAGCGTTGACCGAGATTTTCAAGGGCCGTCCTGCTGGCAAGTGGGACCATCTGATATTTTAACCAACAGACTGGTTTATTCTGTGCATGTCCATCTGTCCTCTCTACCCTCTCCTCTGTTGCTCCTTCAAAGTTTTCTTTGTTTAGCGGTGAGGACGTCTGGCGTTGCAGCCCAACTTTAACTCCCAATATGAGAACAGGTTTTATTTCTTTCAGTAAAGAATCATTGCCCTACCAAACCTTCTTATACTCCCATGGCACAATTTGAAGCTGTTAATTTTGTGCGTATTGAACAGAAAAAAAATTACCTCTGTATAGGAATTGTACTGTAATTGGTGTTAAAATGTTACATATAGCACCTTTTAAGAGGGATTTATGAAGAAAAAGAGCCCTCTTGCATAAATTCCTCCTGCAGGAGGAGATGCTCTGATTGCAAAGACCTCACCTTTCCTAATTTTTAGCCTCAGTCTGAGAACTCTGGCAGATGCCCGCTGTAGGACCTCAGGCTGCACTGCACAGGTTTTGCCGTTCTTTTGTACACCTGATTAAAAATGTCAAGAAATCAGCTGTGTAACTGTAAAACTGTTACACTACTGTAAAACCTCATTAGGATTAGTCAGAAAGAGTCTCAAAATTCAGTGAGGTTCTTCATACAGTAAGTGCTAATCTGCCTGTGTGATATAAGACTGTTTCTTTTTAGTAGTTTTGCCTGAGACAGCTAATGCTGCTCACACTTCTGTGTGATTCTTTTGACTAAATTGAGTCCAGGGAAAATTCCCCCCTGAATGTGTGTTTCTGTGTTTCCAAATGTTATTACATGATGTCACTGTAGTAAGTAATTGTCTATGCGATGACATGACATCATCTGTAACCTTTAAGAAGATTTATCTACTACTTCACCATGAAAAGTACTGAACAACAAGTAAAGCCCTGTTCTGCATTTCAGTAAAAGCATAATAATAATATTTTAAGTTAAATAAAATCTAGGTTAAGCACATATCTGCTGGCAGAATTTCCCCATCAGTATATGGTTATTAGACTGAATTATAGTTTGTTAAAGTAAGTCTAATTTATATATTTTATGTATCATTGGTTAGTTAAATGAATTGTACAGAAAAGCATCCATAATTAAGCAGTAATTCTAGGCTAAACTTAGGTAAGTCATGTTGTTCTGTTGGTGGTCTCGTTGAAGAAAAATCCTCGTAGTTCAGTTTAGGGTTTGCTATGATGGTGTGTATTCAAGTATGCCGGCAAACTGGTGAACTGACTGACTGACGGAGAGCAGGTCTGTGTCTATGAGCTAACCTCGAGCAAATGACTAACAAGCGTTTACATACAGAGGAGCAGGTAATGGGGATAGCAAAAAGGGAGACAAAAGGAGCAGATGCAGGAAGGAGCAACTACTTCATTAGGTTAAGGGAATCAACAAGAAACAAAAGACAGGATGGGGCATTTGCATTCAGACATACAGGTGACAGGATAAGGGGTCAGATTAAGAATTATCAGCAAAAAGGAAGTGACGCACAGCTGACATGAACCAATGGATGGTTGACGTACTCAAGATGTCATTTGACATCAAGATCAAAGGTTCACACCAGTAGGGGTTGGAAGTTCCTAGACGTCACTTAATTTCAATTCATTTCTTCATCACCTCAGTCAATTAATTTTTTTCCAGATGACTAATCCTAATGGGGAATGAGGAAAACCTACCAAATAAGGGATCAGGCAAGCATTCAGGTGTCCAAAAGGCAGGAAAAGAGTCGTCACAGACGGAGAGAGAAAATAGCTGCAGGAGCCCCAAAGCCCCAAAGATGATATGGTGCTGAATGATTAAAAGCAGGTTATGGCAATGGGTTGAAAGTGAAATAGACACAAAACTCCATACTGCTCATTTGGTGTCATCATAGAGGCAACAGGGGATATTTTGGCTAAAGTACAATGTTAACATTGTTGTTTCGAGTCAAATTGGACAGATATATCTGTCAGACACTTTTCAGACACACTTTTGGACACTGAAACTCCAGAGGGGTGATGTGGAACCAGAAATGTCGCCAGAGCTTCCGTCAACACAGTGGTGAGTGGAAATTGTGTGAAATGTGATTATTTTGCTGAACTTTCCCTTAAACTTCACAAATTGCCTCTCAGGGACAATATTAATCAAGTTGAGTTGAGTTGAGTTCTTGTTGTGAAGAAGGATGACCTTGTTTGACATATTACAGTCCAATAAGTGCAAGTGCAACATCATGAAGTCATTTCTTCTCTTTTTTAGATCTCACATTTCATGAAATTAAGAAAAAGCAGAACAGGGAAAAATTATATGCGCAAAACTTTCACTGGATGTCGGTAAAACTTTCTGGTTTTGTGAACATTTATGGATGTCTCTGAAATAAGATTCTGAGGGAGTTTCCTGCAACAAAACCAGGTTTAGTCAAACAAGATTTTTTCAAAAAACTGACGCAGTGATTTATTTTTGCCTAAATTTTTGCAGACCTAAAAAAGAGAATGTTTTCATGTGCTTTTACTTATTTTAAGAAAATGTTTTTTCTACCTGTCCTTAACCAAATCTTATTCACAGGATTTCTCATGTGGTCTGATGTATGTAGAAATGTGATCCCAGTCTGTGGAGGACGAAGACTGAATCTACCACTGAGAATTCAGGGAGAGAATATGCTACAGAGGCTCAACTTCAAATAAAGTGTGACCCTGTGACCCTTATTGTCCTGCTACCTACTCATTACTGGCTAACAATATATATGGGGACATATATGGGGAAAATTCTACAAATTGTCTAACTGTAGCTCTTTATACAAGCATGAGAGATTTGGCAGTTATTAAAGATAAACTGCCTTGTTTTATTACAGTTTTTTAGCAGTAGTTTTAGTTCAATTTCTTATGTGATAACAACACATGAACGGAAAATACCATATCACTCCACAATACAGGTACATTCATACTCTAACAGACATACACACTAAAATTGCAACACTACTAGTCAGGTTGCTAATAAAACAAGATAATTCTGACATTGTTTACAATTTATTTTCAAGCAAAGCCCACATTTCCATTTATTAATATATTTTATGTATGGTTCCCTGAGCAGAGTTAAGTCCTTCTCATTGCCCTTGGCAAAGTAAATTGGTCTCTCCAGAATGATACAGGCTAAAGCTCCTCGCACATATTTATATATATATATATATATATATTTATATATATATATATACACACATTACAAAAATTACAACTAAATTATCTAAAGGTCACAACAGTCAACAATTAGTAGAAAGTGTACAGGCCGCTGTTTTGAATGACTTCAGCACATCTGCGGCCACAGGACATCATTAGTCTCTCACACTGCTCCGGTGTGATTTTGGTCCACTCTTCTTCAAGTCTCTTCCACGGTTTGGTGACTGTAATGGGTTTCTTGGCCATAACTTTGTCTGCAAGGATTTTCCAGAGGTTTTCCATTGGGTTTAGATCAGGACTCTGGGCTGGCCATTTCATTATTTCAATGTTTTCAGTTTCAAAGAACTGCTTTACCCATTTTGCTGTGTGACAGGGGGCATTGTCCTGCATGAAAATTGCTGGCTGATTGGGTGATGAACGCAGGGGAGGAGCAATATGTCGCTGAAGAAGGTTCTGATAAACATTTGCCTTCACTCTACCATGTAGCTGTAGAGGCCCAACTCCTGCTACAGAAAACATTCCCCAAACCATGACACTTCCTCCTCCACCTTTCACTGACTTCTTTACACACTTT